>VMDO01023962.1:0-30651 GCA_007922755.1 Pedetes capensis
GCTGCGGCCTTTGATTGAGATAAAATTCTTCCCCCGCCTACTTCCTCATTCCTGTGAGCTTAAAAGGACCAGTTTCATTTTAATAAAGTGAGACCTTGACAACTACTTGCTTGGTCTCGTTCTTCTCTCTCGCCCATTTCTTTTCAGACAGGTCCCCCTCGAACCCCGCGAATAACTAGGGTCCCGCGGGACGGGACAGCTGGTTTTTTTTGTGTGTGTGTGTGTGTGTGTGGTATTGGGGGCTGATCGCAGTGCCTCACACTTGCATGCTCTGCAAGTGCTGTACCACTGAGCTCCATCACCAGCCCTTTTTTTTTTTTTTTTTTTTTTTTTTTACTTTTTGAGAGAGGGTCTCGCTAAATTACACACCCTGCCTCTGGTCTTGAACTTGTGATCCTCCTGCCTCTGCCTCCCAAGTAAATGGGATTACAGGCATGTGCCACACTGCTGGGCTCATCATATATAGTCTTAATGATGTTGAAGTATAGTCCTTCTCTTCCCAATTTCTTTTTGACTTTTGTCATGAAATGATGTTGAAGTTTGTCAAAAGCTTGTTTTTCATCTATTGAGATGATTTTGTGATTTCTATTTCTAATTCTATTGATGTGTTCTATTACATTTATTGATGTATATGTTGAATCAGCCTTGCAACTGTGGAGTAAATCCCACTTGATCATGGTTTATGATCTTTTTTATGCATTACTGTATTTGGACAGCAAGAATTTCATTGACGATTTTTGCATTTAAATGCATCAGAGAAATTGGTCTGTAATTTCTCTTTCTTTCTTTCTTTCTTTCTTCTTGTGGTGCTCTTATCTGGTTTTGATATCAGTGTGTTATTGACTTCATAGAATGAGTTTTGAAGTGTTCCTTCCCTTTTTATTTTATGGAATATTTTGAGGAAGATAGGTATTACTCTTTCTTCAAAGATTTGATAGGATTCAGCAGTGAGCCCTTCAGGACCTGGGTTTTTCTTTTATTGAAGGTTCTTTGTTACTGCCTCAGTTTCATTACTTGTTATAGGTCTGTTTAAATTACTTATATCTTGTGGGTTTAATTCTAGTAGGTCACATGTGTTAAGGAATTTATCCCTTTTTTCTGCACTTTCCTTTTTTGGGGAGAGTATAAGTTCTTCAATTAGTCTCTGATAATCCTCTGCATCATATTGTTATCTCTTGTAATGAAGTTTTCCCCCTTTTTCATGTCTAATTTCATTGATTTGGGATCTCTCTCTCTCTCTCTCTCTCTCTCTCTCTCCCTCTTCCTTCCCTCCCTCCGTCCCTCCCTCTGTTGGTTAGTAGTTTAGCAAAGGGTTTGTCAACCTTATCTTTTTCAGAGAGCTATATCTTAGTTTCATTGATTGTATTTTTGTTGTTTTTGTTTCCATTTCTTTAGTTTATGCATTGATTGTTATTATTTCTTTTTGTCTTCTAGTTTGGGGATTGATTTATTTTGTTTTCCTAATATCTTATAGCATGTTATCAAGTTATTTATTTGAAATTTCTCTGGTTTTTTAATGTATGCTTTCATAGCTATGAATTTCCCCTATAGAACTGCCTTTGCTATATCCCAAAGGTTCTGGTAGGTTGTGTTTTCAATTTCATTTGATTCTAGGAATTTTTAGATTTGCTCTCTGGTTTCTTTGATGATCCATTTACTGTTCAAAATTGTGTGTGCAATTTTCATGTGTTAGTAACATTTTTGTAGTAACTCTTGCTATTGATTTCTCGTTTTAGCCCTTTGTGATATGATAAGATATTAGGAATGTTTTCTATTTTTTGTGTGTGTGTATGTTGAGGATGGTTTTGTGAGCTAAAAAAGTGATATATTTTGGAAAACATTCTATATGGTGCTGAGAATAATGTGTATTCCACATCTGATGAATGAAATATTCTATAGATGTCTGTTAAGTCTTCTTGGTCTATGATGTTGTTTAAGTCCAGAGTTTCTTTGTTGACTTTTTTCTATCAATTGCTGAGAAAAATGTACTGAACTCCTTCATTGTTATTATATGTGGACTTATGTGTTCCTTTATGACTAGTAATGTACATTTTATGAAAATAATTCTGCCACTGTTCAGTCCATAAATACTTACAATTGTTACATCTTCTTGGTTGATTGTTCCCTTTATTAACATGTAGTCACTGTCTCTGTCCCTTCTGATGAGTTTAGGGCTGAAGTCAAATTTGTCAGATAACAATGTAACAATATCTGCATTTTTTCTTATTTCTTTTTTCTTTTCTTTTTTTTTTTTTTTTTTTTTTTTTTTTTTTTTTTTTTTTTTTTTTTTTTTTTTTTTTTTTTTTTTTTTTTTTTTTTTTTTTTTTTTTTTTTTTTTTTTGCTTCTCCGTTCTTGGTAGATCATTTTCTAACCTTTAATTTTCAGTCTGACTATACAAGGTTTTTATGAAAAAACATCCATGCTAGTATTAGAGTTGCCCAACATGGTAAGCAGCTTCATAACAAGTCAATGTTATTTTTATGTTTCTAATACTGACCATCTGTGCTTCTATGTCATAGTAAGATTATAGAGTCACATTAGGATTTCTAGAGCTTTGATAAGACAATGGTTTGATCATTCTTTAAAAATGCATATTTTGACACTTTTAGGTAGCTAGGCATTATTCTGGCCATTAGGTATGTAGTGATAAATGAAGGACCAATCTTTGTTTCATTATGTAACATATTCTATTGGGGAAGATATGGATTTTTTTGTGTTCTCCCTACACTATTTTGGTATGTGGGGAGTATACTTCTATGAATTCATAGGCAGACAGGTAGATAGATTCAGGGATAGAATTAAAGCCCAATTGATGTAAGTTATTCCAATTGAGAATATTGCAGCAACATAATTTGGATTATGAAAAACAAATTGTGGGGCCTATTTTAAACTTCTTTTTGTTTTTGTTGCGCCATAACCTCTCTTAATGCATGTCATATGGTTATTAAAATCATGGCACAGCTACTTTGCTCTGCTGCTGAGGAGGTTGACAGCCATCTATGTCTTTGGGCCCCAAAATGCCTTTCATCCTGAGGATCAGTTCAATTGCCCTCAAAAAGCTAACACTTTCCTCTTACCTCCCACCATTTTTCATGTTCATGTGTCCTCAGAAAGCAATCAATCTATAGGTTGTCATATCTCTCAGAGTACAGTTTAGACTCCACAGAAATTCTCTGTCTTTTTAGCTATCAATAATTTGGAACTAAGACTTAGAGATTTCCATATTGGAATTTTACCCAGTATAATTTGAGTTTATGCACTGAAAAAGAAAAATTAAAATCAATCATGTTACAAAATAAATATGAGGTTCCCTAACAATATAATTATAGAAAGATTTGAAGCATGTAAATTGCTGAAATCATCTCAATGAAAACATAAAAATTATGTGCAATTCTATTATGTTTAAAAATATATAAATGCTTTAAATTATTTGAAATGAATATTAAAATAGTATAAGCAGAATCCTGCAAAGTATGAGGGAAATTTTTAATTTCTTTTAATGAAGTTAAAACAGACAAAAATAGTTTAATTTCTTTCATATGTAGTTATCATGTATGTGTATGTATTATGCACTACCAATGAAAAATATATAAAATATAATATGATATGTATCAATTTATAAGCATTCAAATTATTAATTCTAAGTTCTATTATTTATGAAAAATACAAACAACCAATCTCATCATCATTCATTGATCTATTTCTAAATAGAATGGGAGGGTAAATGATAACACTGGTTACCTGATTTAATTTTTGTTTTATGAATTTCTGTCTTTCATATCACACTTGAAATTATGCTGTAACAGGAAATATAAGCAATTCAGTCATATTTTACCCATAGAAGTTAGTACGGTGTCTAAGTCCAGAAGGAGATCTCAATAAGCCATTCAGTAAGTGATTTATAAAATGTATAAAATCCATTATTTATAAAATATATTTAGTATGAATTCAAATAGTTCATGAAATACAAAAGAGGAAAAATATGGGTTCATGGCATAATGTTAACTTATTTGATGATTCAGAGTGCAATTACTTTCTTCAGAAAATAAATATCCAAACAGAATTTGGTTAGAAGCAGACAGCAATTCAAAAATTTCACAGAGATATTTTGTCAAAAGTAATGATACGTAAATGAAAAATAAGTCTCTGGAGCTATGTATAAGTAAAGTGAAGTGAGTAACCTGGCACATTAATGTGGTTGTTGTTAGGTGCCATAGAATAAATGCAGAAAATGGGTATAAGGGATGGCATGTACCTGAGTATCTGTTGTCCAACAGCCTATAGCAGGTTGAGAAAGGCAAACGAAAGATAACATATTTGCTTGCTTACTGTGTAAGACTCGGCTTCCCGGAGGGACACCGTGTCTATCCAAAGTGTTCCCAATGAGAGACGGAGACCTGAGCCGCTGCAAGCGCAAAGGATTTTATTGTCCGACGCGTGGGGGTCTACTCAGCTCCATCGAACGAGAGAGCTAGAAAGACCCCGAAATGCAGAAGCCAGGGCTTTTTATACCCTTACAGAAGCAAAATGGTGGGTTAGCTGACTGGTATAACTTTGATTGGTCACATTGGTTGACTTTTAAACTGATTGGTTAAATCAAATAGCAAGGTGTGAGCGGGAAGGGGGAAGGTTTCAGCATTCTGAGACATTGGTGTTAGCAGATAACAGGAAGCGGCAGCTTAAGCTAGCTCGGGACCTCCCAAGTTGGGAGGGGTGGGGTCTCTCTGAGGCAGTGGAAAAATTTTCTTAGCCTGATCTATAAAATGGCTTTTCTGTGGCTAAGCTAGGTCCTTCAACTGTATCTTTGATATGATTTATAATAAATCAAGTTTAATTTTTATTATACTACCATAAGCTCCTGTTTGTCTAAAAAGATTAAAAAGAGAAACTACCAATGAAACTCTAGTTTCTAGATGTTTTTATGTATTTACCTAATCACTGAGCGGGGCTGGGGTTTAGTGCAGTTGGTAGAGTGCTGCTTCTCACTTTCTGAGGACCAGGGTTTGATCCCCAGCACCATAAAAATGAGAGAAAAATGTGCAAATACACTCCGGAAGCAATCCCCAAACAATCAGCCACTGAAAACCCTATGAGGGTCACTATGAGTACTACCTGACTCAGTGTGCTACCTAACAACAATAACAAATCATTGAGCAAAAATATCTAAGAAAAATTTTCTTTCTTCCTTTCTTTTTCTTTCTTTTTCCTTTCTTCTTTCCATCCCTCCCTCCTTTCCTTTCCTCTCTCTCTCTCTCTCTCTCTCTCTCTCTCACTCTCTCTTTCTTTTTCAGTACTTGTTGTTGTTAGGTGCCATCTAGTCAGTATCTGACTCATAGCGACCCTATGTACAACAGGAGAAACACTATTGTCATTGCTTCTCTGCTCTTCCTAGGGTTTTCATGGTGGATTGATTTTTGGGAGTGGATTGCTGGGTCCTTCTCCCAAGCCTACAGAACCTGGTGTTACCAGGCGGTCTCCCATCCAAGTAATAACCAAGCCCAACCCTGCTTAGCTTCCGAGATCTGAGGGGATGGGATGACAGAGGGCTACAGCTGCAGGCTTTTCAGTACTAGGGAGATGAAATCATGGCTTCATACATACTTGGCATATGCTTTACCATTGAATTGCCCAGGGGGCAGCTTTTTAAAATTTTATCTTGAGACAAGACTTCCTTAAGTTACATGGGATGCCTCTGGTTTGGAACTGGTGATCCTCTTGCCTCAGTCTCCCCAGTTGTTGGGATTACAAGCATGCACTCAAATGCTCAGTTTCAGTTTTCTTTTTTGTATTATGTATGGATCAAGCTATAGATAGAAAGTGAAGCAAAGAATATCATTAAGTTATAAAATGGATATATCTTTTCAGAAACTGGATACAATTTAGTGCAGAACTATGAACAAATATTTCAAGTGTTCCAGATGCTTATCATTTAAAAAGTAAAAGATTTGTGTTAGGAGTCACTCACCTGGCTCTAGTTCTTTACATGCAAGGAAATTATTCACAGAGATTCTAAGGACACAAAAAGGTCCTATGAAATGCAAGTCTTTGATAAGAATTTAACCCAATCTTTAAGTTTCTGTTTAGATATATAACCACACATGCACTTAGGACTTTCAAGCCCCAAAAGGTGCTGTTGACGTTCATAAATCTGAAGTCCTCAAGCCAGAAGTCATTTTCATGGATTTAATATTTGAACTGCTTAACTAAAACTATTTTTTAAAACAATTACACAACCAAAAGTACACAGTAAAAGAATATTATTCAATTACAGAAAGACTTTATTTTAAAGTAGATTATAGTCTGATCTATAAATATTTATTTTTAGTTCTAGTTTTCTGAAGAAAACTTCCACAACTTGTTTCAGATTCCTCAATTTCCATTAGCCAAAATGGAGCACTAACTCTACTGCAAGAGATAAAATGCTGATAAATATGCAAAATCACATGGACTCAAATGATGTATTTGCCATAAAAGTAAACAGTGTAACATTAACTCATGTAAATACATATTCAGGTATTTGAAGTGCAACTATGAATGAAAGGTTACCTTAAGAACATTTTATGAATATTGCAGAAATATTTTTCCTCAACCATTTTTTCCTCATGTCTTTTCAAAGTATAACATGTAAAAATAAAGTATTTTTGATGAAAGAATGTATCGTGTAAATATAAAATATAGAATTTAAGTACATAAATTAGGAGTTAAAGTCAAACACATAATGAAACAGTAACATTAGACTGCAGTTCTTACTGACTAAAATTGATATTTGAATACTGACATTAGGCTTTAATTGGAATTTCCCAACTGAATGATGACAAATTACATACTTTCTCCATCTAATGAAATTTTATTGAATTGTAAAAATCTTCCTTCCAGAAAGCAATAATTATGGAATAATAAGTTAATTCTATATTTGGAAAAAATAAATTCTGCATTGCATATATATCACCTATATGACATTTTACTCATGATTTTAAATAATTCTTATAGAGGTTATTAAAAAGTTTTTCTAAGTTATATTTGATATTATTTATTTATATTATTCTAAACAAAAATCCTAAGGATGTGTTTCTTAAACATGCCTTGTTGTTGTTGTTAGGTGCCATTGAGTCATGCCCGACTCATAGAGACCCTCATAGGATTTTCAATGGCAGATTGTTTCGGGATGGCTTTGGGAGTGGGTTGCCACATCCTTCTCCCATTTAAACATGCCTAGAAATAGGTAAAATACTACAATATTATATATTTTACCAAAACAATTGTATTAGTTCTCCTCAAGAGATGTGTAAATTGTATTGATGTCTTATCAACCATTATAAGCAGAGTACTTCAAAGCATTTGCTGTTTCTAAAAATGAAGTTTATTTGTCTATTTATTTTGTGCTGCCAGAGATTGAACCAAAGGCTTTGCACCTGGTAGACACAGGCTGTGCCACTGAGTTATACCCCCAGTTACCATGTTGTAATGATATATATATACCATATACCTAATGTGTCTTTGATATTGATACTTATCTTTATGTAAAATAAATATGATTTTTGAGGGGGTGATTGTGATTTGACTAATTGTAGATATGATTTTGTCAGCAATTTAATGTGCTCAAATCAGTTCATGCTTGCCATGCTGTGTTGAGGTTCTTCTATTTTAGCTCTACACATTTTCTGCAAGAAATCACTGCTCCTCATCTATGAAGACTCACAAGTCTTTATTTTTCAATCAAACCTTCCTTTAGCATCTTCAGACATTTATATCATATTAGAAATACACAACATATACTGAATGTCTTCATTTAGAAATTTCACAGACCACTCATAATCAACTTTTCCCCATTCCCACCAATATTCAGTTCAATTGGTTTCAGAAGTACTTTCTACAGATGATAGTACTTATTTGCCAAATATTCCCAGCTCTCCATCTTGTTCCAATGTTATATTTGCATTTTCTGGCTCTCTAAAGGATTATTATAACTATATGATTAATTATGACCTATGAAAATGTTACTTCATGAACATCCAGTTAATTTTTTGAGTTTTTTCCAGAATGTCTACATTTTTACACTTTGCAGTTTCAACTATCAATGTCTAAATTTATGCTTACTCTATCACCCTAAGAGAATTTTTTGTTCATCTTTGATGAGCACAGTGCAATTAAAAATAAGCTTTTGTGGGCTAGGGATGTAGTTCAATGATGAAGTGCTTGCCTAGCATTTGTGAGGACCTGGGCTCCTCACAAATAATGTTTGCTGTTATAACCTATTAAGATATTTGATTTTTATAAGTATAATGGTGAAACTCTATCTATCCTTACTCATACAGAAGACAGAAGACGGCAACTGTATAGTGTATGCTATACTACTACAATTATAGACTAAAAGACAAGAAAAACAAAAGCATGATTGAATAATGGAATAATAGAATGCATGAAATAAAATGACAAAGTATTTGGTAAACTTTTTCCTGTAATAGTGTTACAAAACAAATAATATAATTATTATTTATTATATATTTATAATATATAATATATTGGTGCTGGAGACATCTATTGAATATACCATGGACTGCCAAAAGAACCAACAAATCTGTCCTAGAAGAAGTGCAACCAGAGTGCTCCTTGGAAGCAAGAATGGCCAGACTGAGTCTTACATAATTTGGACATGTAGTCAGGAGAGATCAATCCCTGGAAAAGGACATCATGTTTGGGAGAGTGGCAGGTCAATGCAAGAGGAAAACCCTCCACCAGATGGATTGACAGAGTGTCTGCAACAATGGACTTAAACATAGATAAGATCGTTTGCCTGGCACAGAATGGGCAAGTGTTTCGATCTGCTGTACATAGGGTCGCTATGAGTCAGACTTGACTCGAGGGCATCTAACAACAACAATATATTTATCATAAATATGTTTTTATTATAAGTATATTATAAATAATATAGTCTTTTTTGTGGTACTGGAGATTGAACCCAGGGCCTCATGCTTGCATGCTTTGCAAATGCTGTACCACTGAGCTGCACCCCAGCCCCCCACTTCATTTTTTTTACTTTTTGAGACAGGGTCTCGCTAAATTATGCAGACTGCCTCTCGTCTCAAACTTGTGATCCTCCTGCTTCTGCCTCTCCAGCCGTTGAGATCATAGGTGTGCACCACTGTGCCCAGTGATGAGTTATATTTCTAATGGAAGAACAGAAAAAACAGAATGTTAGAAATTTTACTCATTGTGATTGGCTACATTTCACAAAGTGCTACAAGGAAAACACAAGTGTATGAAATAATTCTTTTCTGTTACAAAAAGAAATGGAAAGCAAGTCCAAAAATTTGACAAGTAGGTGTATTTAAAGACAGAATGACTTCTCAGGTCTAAAACATAAAATTAAGATGAAACCCAAAGTATAACAGTGATACTCTTATACTTGTTGCTGAAACCTCTTAATTGTTTGAGGTGACATGCAGTAAATTCTTTCAAAGGAAGGATACATGTCTCATCATGACTTTTTGATCCTGAGGTGAAAAGCTCAATGCCTCATTTTTAAATAAAATATAGAAAGGCATGTCTCCAAACACATGAATAAAAATAATAAAACAAAAAACAAAATATTATTTGTGAAGTTATTGCCACTAGAAGTAGAAAACTAAGTTTGCAAAAGCACCAAATTTCATACATATGGATTATGATAGTCTGTGGTTTTTTAAATTTAAAACAACTACATCAATCTTTTGGGCATGAAGTATTACCCTGAATTGATCTACAGAACAGCCTCTATCATCCTGACACTGAAGACTATGGCTTAGTTCAGGAATTGGAAGAAACTTTTGATTGTTTCCCTTGAGAATAGGGAAATGTGTTATAGTATAAAAAGAAGGGTAGGTGGAGTTTTGGATAGTCAGAAAGAACTCTAATAGTGATTTTTGCTATTTAATCATTTTCTTGGGAATTAAATGGCAAAGTGTCATTCATGGTGCTGCTTTGGTTGTATGGGAACATTTGGGTTGTTCTGGTCATTAAGTTAATAACAGAATCTATGTTTGACATTTTTAGGTCAGGCATTTACTTGATAGTTCAAGAGTAAGGAATTAAATGCTGTGAATGGTACTCGTGGATATTGGATAGAGGCTTCTACATCAGTCTGAGTCTAAAGTGACTATTCCTCTCCCACTCCATTACTGACTTTCAGTGAGCATGCAGCTGCATGTCACGTAAGAAAGAAACAACATGTTGTTTTACATCACTGAGATTTGTGAATGTCCAAGAGTGAAGAATGATCAAAGTTTTTTTTGAATGATGCGGTCAGTATTAAATTGGTGATTTTTCTAATTCTGTTTAGATCAGTCTCTCAGGGATCCCAGAAGACTATGAGAATTAGAACTTTATGTGTATGACATATAGTAAAAACCAGACAGCAAGCAGTAGTAGGTCATCTTGTGTTCTGTTTCAATTTGGGTTGTGTGGCTCCTTATGGATGAGAGGTCAAATGTATCCTCGGTATTACTATGAAAGAAAGCTACAGTAAAGTCCAGGATTTACAGAGGAAATAGGAACCCCTGTATTACCTGTGATATAAGTAGTTGGACTCTAAGGAGTCATCTCCTAAGACTTCCTAATCATTTTGAATTGGCATCCATAGCTTAAATGCTTTCCATATCATAATTGAGAGGCTACATTTTTTCTTCCTAAATATTTATCAAATTACATAGTATAATCTCAGAACAGGCAGAGATCTAGGATAAGAACAACCATAAATCTCCACTTGTGCCAACAATTTTTTTTTTTTTTTTTTTGGTGCTACTGGGGGTTGAACCCAGGGCCTCTCACTTGCATGCTTATCAAGTGCTAGACCACTGAGCTGCACCTCCATGCTGGGTCCAGATCCACTCATGCTGGGTAGAAAGAGTCCCCACATGAGGAAGAGTATCTTTAATAAAGGCATTGGAAGGAAAATCCACCGAAAGGGGAGGAGTACTCCTAGCCTCGGAGGGAAAGTCTGCTGAGAGGGGAATAGTACCTCCAAAAAGGTCTCTTCATGGAAAAGGACTTGGAACCCCATCTTTTCTTAAATTTTAATTGGTCACTATTGTAGATTTCTAGAAATATTAATGAAAAATAATCTTCTGGCTCTGTGGGCTATGCTAATTCAGATTGGGAGTTGACAAGCCTCAGACTTTCTTGTACAATCCCTGAATGACTTCCAACAGCGTAAACTCCTTAAACAAAAGCTTCTGTACTGACAGCTCTACAATAAGCAAAAGCACCCATTCTTCATAACAACAGATTCAATGGGGTGACACACAGGTAGCAGTTAACCGCCCTAAATTCCTGCATAAAGATTGAGAGTAGTCAATTGTTGGAGGAAATGCAAATGCTCAGGTTGTCTTGTTTTATTTCTTTAAAATAATCACACTTTGTCTCTGAGTTCCTCTTCCACTTTGATTGATTACCACCTGACACTCATGTGACAACTGATCAGGTGATTCCATCAATGCAGCCAACTTCCTTGTCTTTTTCTGACCTTTCATAAGATTTCATGAATTGTAATTCTGTATAAAAAGGCTGGATAATCTGGAAATAAACTGAACAAGATCACACTGCCTCCAAGCTGCTGTGTTTGTTACCCACTGCCGACTCCTCATCCGCCTTCGGGAGACCCTGGATTCTATCTAGCCTGCAGCTAGTCTGCAGCACCTCCAGCCCTTCTTTTTGTTTGTTTGTTTGTTTTTTACTTTTTTTGAGACAGGGTCTCACCAAATTATGCAGGCTGCCTCTAGGCTTGAATTTACCTGTCTTTGCCTCCCAAGCCACTGGGATTACAGGTGTGTACTACTATGCCAGGCTTGTGCCAACACTTTTAAAATCTAATCTTCAATGAAATTATTTTTAAAACAAAGTAGATTTGAATGGCTCCAAAAATATTCTAAAGCCACACACATATCTCCTAGAAAACTATCCTATTCCTTAAAGATAACTTAGAAATTTCAAAGAGATTATGAATGAAGCCTCAAGTAGACTAACAGAAAATCATAGTAGTTTGACCACATTAAGATAGCATTTTCATTCTTGATGCTACTACCTTTTGTTGAAATGAATTGTAAAATATTATGAGATTCGAAAAAGGAAAATAGCTTCTGGAATCTAAGCTTTTACAGTTTTATCTTTTTATCTGCTTAGGGAGTAAAATAACAAAGTTTTGATTGCATTGTTAGAGAGGTATATGATCCTGGATCACTTTAGAGAACTTTATAAGAACAAAATGTCATATTGCACTTTTCCACATTGTTTATTGAGGAAATGTCTTATCTGGTTAGACACTGTCCATAGTGCTGGAGCACTTTTAGCAAATGGGACTCACTCCCACCTGGGCCATCTTTACCATAACATTGCTAATAGAAACAGTGGATAAGATCTCTTAAACTGAGCATGCTGGTATTTTTAAGTTCTTTCCTTTCAATAATAGTTCATATAAGGTCCTACAACTTTTAATTGGTACCTACAGTAGTAATATTCCATTATTTGACATGCATTAAAAGCATTACAGAAAACTACTTTAAATCAATTCGTAGCAATTCAATTCTCTCTTGAGCAGCCCTGACCTGACTTTGGGGTGTGATGTTGTTCTTCATCTTAAGTGTATCTGTCTGTCTTCATCTTCCTCACCTCTCTCTCTCTCTCTCTCTCTCTCTCTCTCTCTTTTTAAAATTACATTAAATCTTTTTCTTAGTAAACCCCAATTTTGCATTGTAAAATATCAGTTTGAAAGTCAATATAATAAAGCTCTTAGCTAATCTAATGCTAAACTTCTTTTAGAACAGATCACACTTTGCTAATTTAAAGAAGAAATGTGAAAGGTCCAGGAAATGTATAGTGCCGGTAGAGGGCTTGTGTGATGGCAGTCAATGAAGGAAATTTTCCAATAAGGAAGTAAAGAACTTATATACAGTCCCAATATTTTTTGTTAGGTGTTCTAAATAAATAAGTAATAAAAAAAAATACACATATATCCTCCCAGACCTTAAACAGATAAAATTCAAAATAGAAATAAATGCATTGTACCTCTGGGCATATTCAGAATTGACAGTCATTCTGCTGGATGGAAAAGACTGTTGGTACTTAAAAACTATTTAAAACTCTAAAGACCAAATACTTCAGTTTTGCCCACTGAAACAAGGTAGAACCACTGACAACCCGGACAGTCTCTGGAATCAAAGTTGCTCTTTAGAGAAACAGAAGTGCCCTTTTAGTTTTGGAATACTTTGGCTTTTAACACAAAGGGAAAATATAATGTTTGTTTTCCAAATCTCCAAACTACCTGAACAGAAAGTTAGTGTATTGCACTATTTGAATGAATTTCTCTGAAATGAATTCTGCTGAACGAATGGCAATTAGGATTTGTTTTTATCACTTGATTAAAAAACATGCATGATCTTTCCATATCATATAGGCATTTGTTATGCAGATCTACATACCAGAGACATTGATAAAGTGATAACTGATAATCAGTTGGGAGACCTATTTTTTATGCCAAATTTCTCCAGGAAAGCAATACTTTATA
The DNA here is from genome assembly GCA_007922755.1 of Pedetes capensis. Lineage (NCBI taxonomy): Eukaryota > Metazoa > Chordata > Mammalia > Rodentia > Pedetidae > Pedetes > Pedetes capensis. The sequence goes on from VMDO01023962.1 coordinate 13,539, forward strand.
AATATGTCAAAACTAAACTAACCGAACAAAAAATGTGAGATACTTTGTAGCCACATTTATGTATGGCTAATCAAGTTTGTATGTGTTTAGGAAACTTGTCTGTAAAAAATTTTTGCTAGGGAAGCAAGATTTGCTAGTATATTCACCCAATATTTCCATTTTGGTCTTTAAAAAAATAAAATAATTTGTTTTAAAATTTAGTTTTGAAGTGCTCTCAGTTTGAAAATATAAGTACATCACAATATTTTGAGGAGTTCAGAAACAGCATTAAGATATTTCAATTAATTTATCCATTCAAAAGTTTCTTATTGAGAGCTATGCACTGTATTAAAGTCTAAGAACTTCATTCTCACTAAGAAAAATATAGAACCTGCCCTATTGAACTTATGGTCCAATAGAAGAGATAGGCAATAAGTAAATTAATAAAAATCGTACAAATATATATTCACTTATGAGTAGGTTTTAGGAGACATTTAACAGAAAAATTTCATGATGTGGGAGTTTAGTTAAATATTTCTTGAGAAAATTTTCATTTATATTGAGAATACTGACTGAAATTTTTTGACAAAGAAATACAGCATATACCACAAACAGGTAGTCACACATCAGCACTTGTGGTGCAAAGAATATTAAAGGATATGAATTCTGAGTGAGTTGACTGTGGTTTAAGTTGAACCTGGAGATAGGTAGACAAGTCATATAGGGTCTTGACTAAAAATAAAACAAAAACATGACTCACAAATGCATATATATGTAAATATAAAGCTGCACTATTTATGTGTGTAAATTATAGTCAAAATTTACATTTTTGTCAATGTTGACATTAGCCAATAAAATTTTTGACTTTGGAAATTAAATGAACAATAGCATTTCTATTGTAGAAAAATCTATTTGCCTTGTTAGCAAAATAAGTAGAAAAAGAAATGGGCTTTCATAGGCAGATACTTTAGAGAAATGAAGTCTTCCTTTTATGCTGGGAATGAAAGGTTGCATTAAAAAATATTTCCTTACAAAGTATAGTTTCTTCTCTAACACACCACAGGCCAGCTATTTGTGTTTAAAGAAAAATAAGGAGCAGTGAGGACTCATTTCTCTTCAGAACAAGTTGTATCTGACTATGTAGGTATTGGGAAAAACAAAAAAGAGATTTAACTCAAAATGCAGTTAAGTAATGTTTCTATTAGGTTGGTCTAAGATGTTCAACTTAAGTAAGGCACACATCTGCACATGGGGAAATGGAGTCTTCTTCTTCTTCTTCCACTGTGCTGATCCTTCCTATTCCCATTTCATAGAGAAGCATAGGTAGAAGGAAGCTTAAAGTGAGAATTTCCTGTGTGAGAGTTTAATTTCTCATTTTGATGTTGTTGTTAGGTGCCATCAATTGGTGTCCAACTCATAGTAAACGTAAGTACAACAGGCAAAACTTTGTTGTTAGTGCTTCTCTGCTACTCATAGGGTTTTCAATGGCTGATTGTTTTTTGGAAGTGGGTTGCCTAGTCCTTCTCCTAAGCCTTCAGCACCTGGCATTCCCAGGCAGTTTCCCATCCAAGTACTAACCAGGCCTCACTGTGCTTAGCTTCTGAATTCTGAGGGGATTGGGTGCCACAGTGGTTTGGCTGTAGGCATCTTGATATTGTTGTTGTTGTTGTTGTTAGGTGCCGTCGAGTTGGTATCCTACTCATAATGACCCTCATAGGGTTTTCAATGGCTGAGTGCTTCGGGATTGCCTTGGGAGTGGATTGCCAGGCCCTTCTCCCATTTTTGTGGTGCTGGGAATTGAACTCGGGGCCTCAGAGACTTCTGCACAGCGCTCTACCCACTGAACTAAATCCCAGCCCATCTTGATATTAGGAAACTTAAACACCTAACAAATAAAATTAAATGTACCTCAATGTAACTGAAGCCAATAACTTCTGCTAGAGTGTAATGAAATAGACTTATGTCTGGTTTTCTTGTTAATACTATCTCCCAACTAGGACTTAAAATGAAATTATAAATCTGATGTAAAACTTTTTTAAAAGTAACTTTAACCTGACACGTACCAACACTCAGACTCAGGAAGCTGGCTATGCTTCATTTCTCTGAAATAGGAGTTTTGATACATATGTTGCTTAAATCTATATTACTTGAAATCACTATGTTCCCTATCTATGTTGCTTATTTACCCAATGTTATTCAATTCCCAACATTAAATGTTAAGCTAATTTGTATTTTTTACTTTGTTTTGGTCTTCATTTACACCAGATGCTCAATGAATATTTTCTCAATATGTCTAAATATAATCCAATTGTACAATTCTTTCATTTACAAGACCATACATACTCCTAATTAGTTTTCATTTTGGGAGTATTTCCTTATGCATATGTTAGGGAATATAGTGTACTACATAGACCTCTTAGTAATATTTTAGGGCTATGTAAAATAATGTATTAGTATAAATAAACACGCCTGCAGCCGTAGCCCTGTGGCATCCGATCCCGTCAGATTCGGAAGCTAAGCAGAGTTGGGCCTGGTTAGTACCTGGATGGGAGACCGCCTGGGAACACCAGAAGCTGCAGGCTTGGGAAAAGGACCTGGCAACCCCCTCCCAAAAATCAATCTGCTATTGAAAACTCTATGAACAGCAGAGAAGCACTGACAATAGTGTTTCCCCTGTTGTACAGAGGGTCGCTATGAGTCGGATACTGACTCAATGGCACCTAACAACAGCAACAACATAAATAAACACAATTTCCCTCCTCTCCTGAGTACTCTGATTTTGAAAAAAGCATGAAAAGATAGAGAAAAGTTAAATACAACAATCATTGGTTTTAAAAAGTATAATCTGTCTTAATAAAGTTAGAGACTGAATTGTGAGCATATTCAAAAAGATGAAGAATTCCATAGTGCATGGCTTCCCCATGTTCTTTATATGGTCTAATGAATGCTACATTTTTATGGCCAAAATTTGTTCAGTAGGAGTATATCTAATACTAAAGAAAAAGTCATTTGGCACTTTATCTGGTCAACTGAGCCATGAAGTTGCATCTAGAACTAAATTATGATTATATGACTTAAAATTAAGCGAAGGCTCATTTTTCCAGTGAATTACCAAAGTGCTTCCTAAATTGTCCATTATTTGAACTGAGCCTTGAAAAACAAAGCAATTGTTCAGTAAGACAATACAGAATCAACCTGTCTAGAATAATAACAATTGTTATTGAGCATATACAGTGTGTTCAATAATATGTACCTAAAAAATTTGTTTATTATTATACTTTATGAGATAGGAAATTTTATTGTCTTCATTCTTTATGGAGGATAGAAAATTGAATTAAGTTTTGTCAACTGGTATGTGGTGAAGTACCAATTACAGAAAGGCATTATGTCACTGGAGAGATTGTAATCTTTTTAAATGTTTAAGTAACATTATGTTCTACACAGAGCCTGCTACTGTACAATTAATGAATCAGATAACACAGATAAACTGAATTAAATACTTTTAGTAGCTATTTTTGTTAGGATTTATATTTCATTTGTAGTTTGAGTACAACCAAGGTATAAAAGAATGGAAAAGTAGTCTAAATAAAACTGGATACCATGTAAATAATTTCTCAAAATGGCAACATTAACTACAAGGTTGTTAAATGATGGGCTCTGTCATTGTCTACTTCTTGTTATTGTTGTTAGGTCTTATTGAGTTGGGTCCAACTCATAGTGACTGACACTCCAGGGATTTCAGAGGTTGATTGCTTTAGGATTTCTTTGGGAGTGGATTGCCATGTCCCTCTCCTGTTTTTGTGGTGCTGGAGATCAAACCCAGGGCCTCAGAGAGTACAGAGCAACACTCTACCAACTAAGCTAAACCTCAGCCCATTCTCTTGGATGCCATAATATAAATAAACTCAGTTCCATGCCTTACTACATGCTGGCTTTAGAGTTCCTTTTTTTATCACTCTGATTCCATTTCTTCATCTCTAAAATGGGAACCATGACTCTACTTAACTCAGCAGGTTTGGTAAGGAACAATTGATCAGTCGGTATAATTTCCAAGAGTAGTACATGGAATATTCTCTAAGTGCTCAAAAAGCATTACCTATGAAAATAATGATGATGATGATGATGATGATGATGATGATGATGATGATGATGACAATGGTGATAAAATACAGAGCATTATTTTGACCTTTAATCCTTAGGTTTTAATAATTTTCTGTGATACATTTCACCCTATGATCAGACCGTCTAGTCTCACAGTTGGATTCTAAATAACTTTTACTATTTAGATCTTAATCTTATCCCATTTCAAATGGCTATCTGTATATACCACGAAACAACCATCTACTGTGTGTTCTTATCTCTGCATAATATTCCAGCTCAAAGAAGCTGGGATGTATGCCTTATATTCTTATTGTAAACATGAATCATAGTGCACATCCAATTGGTGCTTAATAACAAACTATGAAGAGATAACAAGCAACCCCAATATTTTTCTAGGATGGGTTAGTCATTTCAGGTCATTTCAGGTGATGAAATGAGATGCAAACAAATGAACTTTATGTGTTGAACACTAGGACTTTACATAAGCACCCACCGTGCAACCTGCCTGAATTTCATATATCTTGAAAAATCAGGCCAACTGATAGTTATTTTGAAATACCACAGATTTTAAGCCTTCAGTGAATAGCACTTCAGAAATGCTCAGTTTGATTGGCTACAGGAAAGAAACGACATAACTTAGAAACAAAATCTGCAGTTGAGGCTAATCGTGACTTGTGAGGAGCTGTTCCATAAGTAAGTGCCTGCTTGGTATTATTTTGTATTATCTATTCTGGATGGAGAATCTGTGAGTTTTAAGTCAGGTCAGAAAGGGGAAAGAAAAAAAGCAAGATTTCTTAAAAGAAAAAATCTAGGCCACGTTTGGCTTCTAAAGCTTCTTTGCTTATTTATTTGATTGTTGTCCTAAATCTAAAAAGTCAAATTTCAAATAAAATAGTTTTTCTTTGTGTTAGTTTTTGGACTACAAATGAGGACACAGAAAAACAAATGCTTGAGCTTATGTTTTTAAAACTCTACCCTATCTCTAGTGCTTGTTGTACACAATCCAAGCTTAAAGCTGTGTCCAAGTATAGTTCAACACTTTTGACTAACACATTCATTTTATAATTAAGTGATTCATTCAATAATCATTAGTTTACTCTATTTTAAAACCTTACGCTTTACACGAGACTTGAGAATGGGTTGAAATGTATTACATCTTAACCAAATCCACAGTACCTTGGCTGAGTAGAAAAGGATCCTGAACATACAATATGTATATGCATCCTATCTGTGCTGGATAAAACAATTAAAAGTTCTATGTAATATCTTCATTTTTGTTACAAAACAACAAAAGACGTTGCACATTAAGTTTTTAGCCAAAGATGCCTGGGGTGTTGGATCGTGTCTATAAACCCAGTGACTGGGAAGGAGGATGGAAAGTTCAAGGGCGGGCCTACATAAGTTAGCAAGACCCTGTCTCAAAATAAAGAAAAGGAAAAAAATGGACTGGGGTACAGCTCAGTGGTGCCCTGGGTTCAACCCTCCAGTACCAAAAGAACAAAAGTCGGTAATTTACCAGCTCAAGAATTTTAATATCTACTTAGTGTTTTTTACCTGAGAAAAATTTCTGTTATTATTTACCAAAATTTACAGATAATCTAGAAAACAGAATAAAACTTGAAACAGAAAGTCTGCTAAGCACTTACAATTTCCTTCAAAAGACATTATACAAACATATAATAAGAAATATGAAAATTCATTCAATAATACATAGCAATTTATTTCTTGAAGAAGATAAAGATCTTTTCTGTTTCAGAAGCTCTTAGAGCTACAAGCAAGCATAATGTCAAAAATGAGCTCTTCTTTGATCATCTGTAGGATGAAATCAAATTTCCAACTGAGGCAAGAAATGAAATTATCTATTATTATTGAGAAGCCAAGAATTAGGATTTAGCCAGATTAACTGAAAAACTCAAATCTGGTTGTCAAGATTGTCTCCGCATTGATCAGGCAACTTCTGCAACATTGATCAGGCAACTTCTGCAACAAAGCTAGGAAGATGGCTGGAACACCATCTCATACAAACATTCACAGACACAGCTCACTCTTTCCTAACATATGGAATCAAGGACATCCACGCCTATGTCATATATGACATGATAGCTAAGAGAGGAAGCACTTGGCTTTGCCGTCTTTGTGTCATTTTTCTACTATCAGACTTTGAGCTAATTTTTAAAATAGAAATCTAATTGAACTCTGGTTTTAGCACCTATAAAATAGAGAAAATCAAGGGCTCTACATCCTAAAATTGTTTGAAAGAATAAATGGAAAATATTCAACTTGAAAGTTTGGTAACATGCCTGCAAAATACTACTTGGTAAATAATTGCTGCTTAATATAATTATCATTTTGATGATTCCATGTACTATAAATATACACTTATTAACAAGTTGGTAGTCTACAGCTGTGCCTACAGCCTTAGCCCTGTGGCATCAGATCCCGTCAGATCTTGGAAGCTAAGTAGGGTTGGGCCTGGTTAGCACTTGGATGGGAGACCACTAGGGAACACCAGGTACTGTAGGTGTGGGAGATAGACCCGGCAACCCACTCCCAAAAGTCAATCCACCATTGAAAACCCAATGAACAGCAGAGAAGCACTGACAATAGTGTTTCACCTGTCATATGCACAATGGTCACTATGAGTCCAATACGAACTCGAGGGCACCTAAAAACAACAATAAGTCTACAGCCATACCGCCCAGGCCCCTGATCTCATTAGATCTTGAAGCTAAGCAGTGTCTGCCTGGGTAGTCCTTGGATGTGAGACTGCCTGGGTATACCATGTGCTGCAGGCTTAGGAGAAGAACGTAGCAGCCCACTCCTGAAACAGTCATTGAAAACCCTAAGAAGAGCAGAGAAGCACAGACAAAAGTGCCTGGCATGGCACAGTGTTGGGTAGTGCTATTGTACATAGAGTCACTAGGAGTCAGACTTGACTCCACAGCACCCAACAACACAACAAAAAAGTTCATGTCATGAGACAACTGTTCTCTAAATCCATGATGCTCCATACAGTATCTTCAACTCAGGCATAGTTGTAGCATACCATGGTCCCTACTTTTGGCTAAATGCTAAATATCATCACACAAAATATCCTCAATGTATAATAATGAAAAAACACCAACAGAAACAGCAATCACAGGCCAGGCACTGTGGCACACTCTGGTATTCCCAGTGACTTGGAAGGTAGAGGTAAGAGTATTGCAAATTCGAGGCTAGTGGCAGCCTGTACAACTTATGGAAATTCTGTCTCAAAATAAAAAATAAGTAAATAAATAAAGGGGTCTGAGGTGCAGCTTAGTGGTACAGCATTTATCCAGTATGTGCAAGGGCTTAGGTTCAAACCCCAATAGTGCAAAGAAAGGAAAAACAAAACAAAACAATAACAGCAGCAACAAAAAACCAGCAACAACAGACAGGTAGGATTATAGTATCCAACATCATTTGAAGGTGAATAGAAGAGACATAACACAGCTGGGCTTGGTGGTGCACGCCTGTAGTCCCAGTGGCTGGGGAGGTGGAGGCGGGAGGATCGCAAATTCGAGACCAGAGGCAGTCTGCGTAATTTAGGGAGACCCTGCCTCAAAAAGTAAAAAAAAAAAAAAGGGCTGGGGGTGCAGTTCAGTGGTCCAGCGCTTGCAAAGCATTCAGGTGCGAGGCTCCGGGTTCAACCTCCAGTACCACAAAAAAAAAAAAAAAAAAAAAAGAAAAAGAAAAAAGAGAGAGACATAACACATAATAGCAAAGGCCAATTCTATGTGGAGGGGTAAATCGAGTATTCCCTGTCTGGGAAATGGCATGAATTTTGATTTGCATAGTTATTTGCCTCTTTCCATTCTCTGAAAAGATTTATTTTGCTCATTTTATCTAAGGCTATATCTGAGAGGAAGGTTGGGGTTTAGCTCAGTTGGTTTAACTCTGAGGTCTCTGAGGCCCTGGATTGTATCTTCAGCAACTCACAAATGGGAGAAGGACATGCAGTCCATTCCCGAAGCAATCACCTGATAATCAGCCCTTGAAAACCCTATGAGAGTCTCTACGAGTAGGACATGACTAGATGGCACCTTACAACAACAATATCTGAGAGATATGAAGTAGGACACACAACCCTCTAGCCGAGCTCTTCTTATTCTTGTTTAAGGAGTGGCAATTTCCTTAGGGGTTAGCCATGTTGCCAGGCTGAAGAATCTCTCAAGTACAAGTCCCTTAAAACTCAGCAATATATCTTTCATTTTTATTACTGGATAACTTAGGAAAAATGTGGAAACTTGGTTACAGTCCCTGCTCTAAAATTTGTTATTCCTATAGTGCTATAGACATTTCAGCCTTTTTGTAATAATTATTTCATGTTATATCCTTTTACACCTGTAACTTTTAGCCTAATTACATTTTATAATTAATATGGATTTATTTTTAATAGCATACAGTTAAGTCTTCATTCTTTTTTAGTAATCAAGATGTGTAATCTCTGCTTTTGAATTTTAGTGTTAATATAATTTAATCAAACAGGTGAGCAGTTGATTTGGTTGGGCTTAATTGTCTATCTTACTGAACATAACCATTTTCATATGTATTTATTCTTTAGTGCATCCCTGCTTTTTCCTTTTTCCTTTACTTCCTGTTTGTTTTTTGATGTTTGGTTAACTATCCACAATATGCATCATTAATTATCACAATGTATTTTCAAATAATATAATGCCACTTCAAATGTAAAGATTTTTAAATGCTTTAATTCTATTTTCCCTTTCAATCTTTTGTGCTATTTTTGATATATATACATATAATGCCCCAAAGATAAACTATTATTTGTACTTCTTATAGTCAACAGTGGCAGGTCAACAAAAAAAGGAAAACCCTCCACTAGATGGATTGACACAGTGTCCAAAACAATGAGCTTAAACATTAATAAGATGGTGTGTCTGGGACAGAATTGGGGAGTGTTTTGTTTTGCTGTACATAGGGTCTCTATGAGTTAGACTGAACTCGACAGGCACCTAACAATGACATAGTCAATTATGTTTTAATAAGTTTTGGGTGATAAAAGGATGTTTATCAGATATTTACTATTTCCAGTATTATTCATTCCACTGAGATTCAAATTTACATATGTGTATGTGGGTTTCATTTCTTTAGCTAAAAGTTTTTTTTTTAAACATTTTTTAGTGTAAATCTACTGGAGATAAATGCTATCAGTGTTTGGTTATCTGAAAATTTTGTTATTTTCCTTCATTGAAAATTACTAGTGCATAAATGTTATAAAAATTCTCATTCTCATGTTTCGTGTATAATTTGGTAAATATTGATACATGTATATGAGCTAAATAATCAGTGTATCCATTACCCCCATTTTTTCCAATCCCTCTATACTTTCTTTTACAATCCACTGTGATCATTGACAATTGGCCTGCTTTCAGTTCCTATATATTAGTTTACTTTACCTACAATTTTATGTAACTAAAATCATTTATTATGTATTCTATTCATCTGACATCTTCAGTTCATATAATTATTTTGAAATTATCCCATTTTGTTGTGTATGAAATAGATCTTTCCTTTTTATCCCTGAGAATTCCATGTTCCACATTTATCACAATAAATTTGGTGTGTTCATCTAATATTCATTTGGTTTGTTTTCAGGTTTGAGTTATTACTAATACAGTCATTATGAACAGTATGCTTTCATTTATATTGGGTTAATATCCAAGAGTGAAAAGACTGGGTGAGAGTGTTAGTGTGTGTTTTACTTTTAAGAAGCTGTCATATATTTTAACACCCCACCAGAATTGTATGAGATTGTATGTCTGCATTCTTGGAAATATTTGATAGGTGAGTATTTTTAATTATAAATCTCCTAATAGGTTTGCAGTGATATCCCATTGTGATGTTAATTTGTATTTCCTATCTTCCTTTCTTCTTCTTCTTCTTCTTCTTCTTCTTCTTCTTCTTCTTCTTCTTCTTCCTTCTCTCTCTTTCCCTCTCTCTCTCTCTCTCTCTCTCACTCTCTCTCTCTCTCTCCCGAAGCCTCCCTCTCTTTGTCTGTCTTTCTTCTTTCTTTCTTTCTTTCTTTCTTTCTTTCTTTCTTTCTTTCTTTCCTAGGGAATTGAACCCAGAGCTTTGTGAATACTTTGCCAATGCTCTACCACTGAGATGCACCCCTATTCCCTTGTATATTTTCTTACCATTAGGTAGGTTCTCACTAAGTTATGCAGACTGACTCTGGCCTAGAATTTGCTATCCTCCTGCCTCTTCCTCCCTAGTTTCTGGGATTATGGGAGTGTGCCAGGACATTCTGCTACATTTACCTTAAAGATAATAATTTGGAGCAACTTTTTCTGCTTTCATTTGCAATCCATTTATCTTTCTGTAATGCTTATTTAATTGTTTCCATTTGTAATTGCTTTAAGTATTCTTATTAATTTCTAGGCTCTCTACCAGTTTTGTACATATGACTAGTATGGTCTGAACATAATTTCCAAAATTGATGTATTGCAAGCTAAACTAATTTAAAATGCACAGTGATGGGAAGTGGGGCCTAAATGGTGGTGGTTAAGTCAGGAGAACTCAGCCTTCTAGAATAGATTAATGTCACTATGAAAACAACTTTGGAGTGGATTTGCACTTTCCTGCTTTTATCCCATGTTAAGACACAGAATTTTTGTCCCCCCCCCCGTTTTTTTTTTTTTTTTTTTTTTTTTTTTTTTTTTTTTTTTTTTTTTGGTTTCCTTTCCATTTTGTCTTGAAAGGACACAAAACTTCAACCACAGAGGATTCAGCATTCAAGGTGCCATCTCTTATGAATAAAGAAGCCACCACCAGTCAATTGAATCTACCCATGTCTTGATTTTTAAAGTTCCTAGACTTCAAACCCCCACACATCTGTCAGTTTGCCGCAATGTAGGGGCTTGTGTGTTGCGATGAGGCTGAGAGCTCTGCCATTGTAACCTCGGACATGAGCAAGGATACCCATGGTGGACAGGTTTTCAGCTGAGCTTCCAGAGTAAGACAGACTAGGGAGTAGGACCTGGTGAGCCACTCCCGAAACAACTAGCCATTAAAAACCCTATGGATAGCAAAGAGACACTGTCAGATATAGTGCCGGAAAATGAGGCCCCCAGGTTGGAAGGCACGCAAAAGGCTACTGGGAAGAGTGGCCTCCTCCAAGTAGAGTCTACCATGATGACAGAAATGGAGTAAAGCCCCAAGGACCTCCACTTGCTGATGTGGCATGACTCAAAATGAGGAGAAACAACTGTAAAAATCCATTAATAATTGGAACATGGAATGTACATAGTGTGAATCTAGGAAAATTAGAAATTGTTAAAAGAGAAATGGAGTGCATAAACATTGACATTCTAGGCATCACTGAGCTAAAATGGACTGGAATGGGCCATTTTGAGTCAGACAGTCATATGGTCTACTATGCTGGGAATGATAAACTAAAGAGAAATGGGATTGCATTCATCATCAAAAAAGACATTTCACGATCTGTCATGAAATACAATGTTGTCAGTGATAGAATATTATCCATACACCTACAAGGAAGGCCAGTTAATATGACTATTATTCAAATTTATGCACCCCCCACTAAGGCCACAAATGAAGAAAGGGAAGACTTCTATCAGCTTCTGCAATCTGAAATAGATCAAACATGCAATCAAGATATACTGATAATCACTGGTGACTGGAATGCAAAAGTTGGAAACAAAGAAGAAGGCTGGGTATTTGGAAAATATGGTCTCAGTGACAGAAATGAAGCTGGAGATCGCATAATAGAATTTTGTCAGACCAATGACCTTTTCATTGCAAATACATTTTTTCAACGTCATAAACGGAGACTATACACATGGACTTCACCAGATGGAACATACAAGAATCAAATTGACTACATATGTGGAAAGAGACGATGGAAAAACTCTGTACAAAACGTCAAAACAAGACCAGGTGCTGACTGTGGATCAGACCATCAACTTCTCATATGCAAGTTCAAACTGAAGCTGAAGAAAATTAGAACAAGTATATGAGAGCCACGGTATGACCTTGAGTATATCCCACCTGAGTTCAGAGACCACCTCAAAAATAGGTTTAATGCATTAGACACAAATGATAGGAGACCAGAATAGTTGTGGCATGACATAAAAGATATCATTCAAGAAGGAAGCAAAAAGTTCTTCAAAAGACAAGAAAAAAAAAAAAAGAAAAGACCAGATTACATGTCAAAAGAGACTGGTCCTTGCCTTCAAATGTCGAATGTCGAGCAGCTAAAGCAAAAGGAAGACATGATGAAGTTAAGGAAGTAAACAGAAGATTTCAGAAGGCAGTTCAAGAAGACAAAAACAAATATTATAATGACATGTGCAAGGAGCTGGAGGCAGAAAACCAAAAGGCAAGAACACACTCTATGTTTCTCAAGCTTAAGGAAGTGAAGAAAAAATTCAAGCCTCGAGTGCCAGTAGTGAAAGATTCTACAGGGAGAATATGAAATGATGTAGGAAACATCAAAAGAAGATGGGAAGAATATACAGAGTCATTATACAAGAAAGAATTGGTAGATGACCAACCATTCCAAGAGGTTGCATATGAAGAGGAATCAATGGTGTTGAAGGACAAAGTGAAAGCTGCCTTGCAAGAACTGGTGAAACACAAGGCTCCAGGAATTAATGGGATACCAATAGAGATGTTTTGACAAACAGATGCAGCACTGGAGGTGTTAACGTGTTTATGCCAACAGATTTGGAAAACAGCTACTTGGCCAACTGACTGGAAGAGATCCATATTTGTGCCTATTCCCAAAAAAGGGGATCAAACTGAATGTGCAAACTATTGGACAATATCATTAATAACGCACACCAGCAAAATTCTACTAAAGATCATTCAGAAGTGACTGCAGCAGTACATAGACAGGGGATTACTGGAAAATCAAGTGGGATTCAGGAGAAGGCGGGGAACCAGGGACATCATTGCTGATGTCAGGTAGATATTAGCTGAAAGTAGAGAATATCAGAAATGTCTATCTATGTTTTATTGACTACGCCAAAGCATTTGATTGTGTGGATCATAACAAATTATGGCTAACACTTTGGAAAATGGGAATACCAGAACACCTAATTGTACTCATGAAAAATCTGTACATGAACCAGGAGGCAGTTGTTTGAATAGAACAAGGAAACACTGAGTGGTTTAAAGTTGAGAAAGGTGTGTGTCAGGCCTGTATATTTTCACCCTATCTCTTCAATTTATACACTGAGCAAATAACCTGAGAAGTTGGACTTTATGAGGAAGAACATGACATCAAGATTGGAGGAAGACTCATTAACAACCTGCATTATGCAGGTGACACAACTCTGCTTGCTCAAAGTGAAGATGATTTAAAACATTTACTGATGAAGATCAAAGATCATAGCCTTCAATATGGGTTACAACTAAACATCAACAAAACAAAAATCCTTACGACTGGGTCAGTACACATCTTCACAATAAATGGAGAAAAGATTGAGGTTGTCCAAGATTTTGCTTTGCTTGGCTCTATAATCAACACCCGTGGAAGCAGCAGTCAAAAATCAAAAGATGCATTGCTCTAGGAAAACCTGTGGCAAAAGATCTCTTTAGAGTATTGAAAAGCAAAGATGTCACATTGAAGACAAGAGTGTGTCTGACTCATGCCATGGTATTTTCAGTGGCATCATATGGTTGTGAAAGCTGGACATTGAACAAGAGAGACAGAAAAAGAATTGATGCTTTTGAATTGTGGTACTGGAGACATCTATTGAATATACCATGGGCTGCCAAAAGAACAAACAAATCTGTCCTAGAAGAAGTCCAACCAGAGTGTTCCTTGGAAGCAAGAATGGCCAAACTCTGTCTTACGTATTTCGGACATGTATTCAGGAGAGAACAATCCCTGGAGGAGGACATCATGTTTGGAAGAATGGCAGGTCAACGCAAAAGAGGAAAACCCTCCACCAGATGGATTGACACAGTGTCTGCAACAATGGGCTTAAACATAAATAAGATCGTTTGCCTGGCACAGAATTGGCAAGTGTTTTGATCTGCTGTACATAGGGTCGCTGTGAGTCGGACTCGACTCGATTGCACCTAACAACAACAACAATAATTAGTTATGTTGAGCATCTTTTTATGTATCTGGCCATTTGTATATTTTCTTTAGAGAAATGAATATAGAAAGAAGTATGCTGACATATTTTTAATTAGGTTATTTGTTGTTTTTTTTTTTTGCTGATGATTTGTAAAATTTTTAATATTCTGGATATCAATCATTTCCCAAGTATATGATTTGCAAATGTTTTCTCCCATTACATAGGTTAATCTTTCAGTCTATTGACTGTGTCTTGTGTTGCACAATAAATTTTAAATTTTGATGTAGTCAAATATATCTATTTTTACTTTGTTTTCTTTTTTTTTGTTTGTTTGTTTGTTTTTCTTTGTGGTCCTGGGGGTTGAACCCAGGGCCTCGCGCTTGCATGCTCTGCAAGTGCTGGACCCCTGAGCTGCACCCTCATCCCATTTTTTCACTTTTTGAGACAGGGTCTTGCTAAATTAAGCAAACTGCCTCTGGTCTCAAACTTGCGATTGTCCTGCCTCTGCTTCCTGAGCCAGAGGGATTACGGGAGTGTGCCACAGTGCCTGGTATTGTTGTCTGTGTTTTGTGTATATCATATACAAATAATTAGTGCCACATTTAATTAATTGAAGTTTTTTCCCAATCTTTTCTTTTAAGATTTTTACAGTTGTAGTTCTTTCAATTACATGTTTGACCCATTTGGGTTTATTTTTGTCTATGGTGTAAGGTAAAGGTCTAACTTTATTCTTTTACATAAACATATCCAGTATAACCACCACCATTTGCTGAGGAGACTATCCTTTACTTGATGGATGGTTTTGACATGCTTGTTAAAAACCATTTGATCCTTGATGTTAAAGTTTATTCTATTTGGTTCTATGTTAATCTTTATGTCAAAGATATATTGTTTTAATTTATGTACAGTTGCAATGTTTTGAAATCATGAAATATATGACTTAGAATTTTGTTTAATTTTTCAAGATAGTTTTGAAAATTCAGAGTCCCTTAAAGATTTCACAGAAACTTCAGGATCATTTTTGTCTACTTTTGAAAAGAACATCATTGAGATTTGGAGAAGAAATACTAAATTTATAGAGAGGGTTGAGATTTATTGACATCTGAACAATATTCTCTTACCAGCTATAACATGGAGTGTCTTTTCATTTGTGTCTTCTGTAATTTCTTTTGCCAATGTTTTATAGTTTTAAGTGTGCAAATCTTTCACTTTCTTCCTCAGATATATTTCAAAATCTTACTATTTTTTATGTTGCAAATGTAATATTTGTCTTGATTTTCTATCTCCTAGATAAATGATTCACTTTATCATTATGAAATGACTTCCCAAGGACATTTACCTAAATAGAAGTAATTATTGAATTGAATGAGATGATGGCATTTTTAAGGAAAAAAATGGAAAAAATAATCAAGGTAAGACAAAGATAAAGTCAACTCTAAATACCATGTCAAACTCAGAGAACATCATAACTGTTATGCCATAACAACTCTGCCCTCTAAAAACTTTTGTCTTTCCCTTGCTTCATCCATGGAGTACTAAAAAGTCCAACCTAGCAATATTAATGACAGAGTGTTGGAAAATAGATTTTGAAAAGAGATAAACCTACCATTACTGTTTTATCTGAGTTGCATAATCTTCCAAAAATCAAGTTGGAGTAAGAGGAAAAGCTTTAACATAAAAACTAGTAAATTTTAATCATTAAATTGTATTGGCATTATTAATTACTGACCTGAAAAAATTTCATAACTGTAAATGGTTTTAGAAATTATATTATTTAATATGAGTTACATAATTTAAATTCATTTATCAATACATTAAAGTAATATTCATATAAGTCATAGAATTTTCTTTGTTTCATCTAAAAAATCAGAATTGGGTTTAATTTCATTTTTAGAAACAAAAATAAAATCACTCCTGGCATTCTTTTTTGATCTTCCTTGATTATTCCAGCATATACTTTACTATGAAGCCTATTAAAATTTGTCTTTGGCTTTTTTTCTACAATTCTTTGCCTCACACAATAGTTTGTTCCAACTCTCCTCTTTGGGGCACCTTTAACTATCAGAGAGATAATAAAACATAAATTAAGACAGAAAATGAGACTTAGAGTCTAGTCTTCACTGGATCTCATTGTAAGGAAATGAGTAAGGATTTTGATTGAGGATGTATATTACTCTCTGAAGAGAAGAACACTACCAGGTTATTTATCAAGATGTGTAGAAGTTTCAAAGAAGCATTCTTCTTTCCAAATTTTTTGCCTTTCTACTCTTCAGTTGATTAAAAATGGTTGACTTCAGTTAAATAAACATTATGCTAATTACATTCATTTATGCAAGTTGCTTAGCCTAATTATGAAGAAGCACAAAAGGATTAGTCATATTATTAAATATCTTAGATAAATTTGCTGTAAAATGTATTTTATTAAAACCCTCAATCCTGTTCATGTGTGTTCAGATATATTATGTCTTTTAGGAAAAACAATCAAACTAGTGACAACTCAGGAAAGAAAATTATAATTTCTTTTTATTTGTCTTTTTGTAATGGTGTTCCAGCACTCTAAAGTTCTCTGAATGGTTTACATGACCTTTTATTCCCATAGATGTCCATACCATGCTGAAGAGATGTGGAGCTGAAAGCTCTTTGTTAATGCTGATCTTCAGAATTTTCTGACACATTATTTTTCCAGACTGTGGAGTTTCTCAGGGCCATATTATAAGACTTCTTCTCTTCAATCAGGACAATTTAGAAAGCTCTCATCTTTTCCCATGTCTTTATATTCTACCTATCTGATAAAGATTCTAAATTTATATCTCCTCCCAAATACTATATTACCCCAGGTTTTGCAAAAAAATAAAATGAATAGAAAGTGTTTATGTATGTATGTATGTGTGTGTATATGTGTGTGTGTGTTTGTATGTATATGCTTATGTATGTGTATA
>VMDO01023963.1:0-30612 GCA_007922755.1 Pedetes capensis
TTGGATGAACAGATGTTAAGTTTGTAGAATATAAACAGAAACCACTGTTAGGATTAGGGTCATATCACAGGTTAAAGGATAATAAGAATTTCTTTGCTAGTAATTGATGAGAGCCAGGTGAAAAATTGTACTTTGAAGAGTGCAAGTATCAATTTATTATACAAATGTGATGTCTCAGGAAAAAATGTGACTAGAATTTAGAATACTAATGAATACTAATGAATAATCTGCCCTCTCTGAATTATATATCTGGAAGAAAAAATATGAAAATATACTACAAAAGTCACTCCAAGAGTGTATTCCCATATAAACCTATGAGTATTGGTCTCTTATTCAAAAACTAGTCAATAATTTGGACTCTTTTGGTATGTGTATATTTTTCAGTTGTCATATACTTTCTTAGAATTCAAAGAACTAGTGAACCTAGTTTCTACCATCAGAAAGCTCAATGTCTTTCTGAGAAAAGAGGATGCTTTAATTTAAAATAAAATTAAGAAAAAATAGCAATCATAGGCTTATATTGCCACATAATTTGTTCAATAAAAATTAAAAAATGGAGCAGCTCACCTTGAATGGAGCAGTAAGGGAAGGTTTTGAATGATAATAGGAGAAAAAAAACAATGCTGTGAAAAGCATGATACATCTGGAGGTACAGAGGCAATTTCTACATGATATTGAAGTATGTTATGTGTGTTTGATAGGTCATTTTAAAAAGCTAGATTGACATTATATTGTATAGTTTTTTTTTATAATAGTGAATCAAGGGTCTTGAAATCAATCCTTCATTTAATTACACGCTATTGGATTTTTCAGAAGAGATTTTATTATGATGAATCTGATGCTTAAATGGTATTAATCTCATGATGGTGCACACAAAAGAACAGACAAAAAAATAAAGGAGGTGGAAATTATGCATTAGTCAAGGCAGGGGTTGATGTGGATCAAGCCACACTAGCTATTGGGCCACACTGCTATTCTGGCTTCCAACCATCCATCTGTAGATACAACAAGTAACTCCTGAAGCCTCCTGATTTTTAAATAGTATGCTAGGACTCTCATTCTCAATTCATCCTCAGTTTACTGGTATGTGTGTATGTTTGTGTGTGTGTGTGTGCGTGTGCGCATGCATGCAGGTGCATTTATAAGTGATACATAGTAAAGAAAGAACAGACTTATAAGATGAAAATGATCATATATTATTCTTAGTGATATGATAGAATTATATTTGAATAAAAGACCCATAACCACCATGATTAGGAAAGATCTTCTAGAAATGATGTTTGATGGACACAGGCAAAAAATATCACCCTGATTGACAGACATGTTGGAAGCAGTATGTACACAATCTAGTCCTAGAAACTATTGCACACTTATAGAACTAAATATGGTGCAATATTTGAATAAAGACCATATTCTGTTATATACAAAGTCATGTTATACCCCTTGGAAGTACAGTTAGCCAATACATTATTCTAATGCTCATCTGTCAGAATTGGAACTCCATGATTTTTCTTTTTTACTGTCATTTATTTTTATAATTAGTCATTTAAACATGTTACTAGGCCTCTGTTTTTGAAAGTGAGAAATAATGGTATATGTATTTTGTTGAGAACATTCTAGAACTTTAATCAAAGATAAATCTCCATGGGTTTCTAGCATTTTTTTCATTTCTTATGAACAAAGTCACTGTCTTTTCCAGGATATTTGTATAGGGAGCAGCTTTAGAAGACATAGTCTCTCCCTTTAGAAAAACTGGCAAGCATGTTTACTACTCATCTTAAAATATATGAATTTATAAGTTCATCACTCCTTTCTTGTAGTGCAACCCATTGCCTGTGCACATGATACCTATCTCCCTTTACAAGTCCCTATAGGTATTTGGTGACAAAAATGCTGATACTCCAGATACTGCTATAGTTGTGAGTAATAAAATGCTTTGTCTCTGACTCTGGAGTCTTGTGGCTCCTGACAGCATCATCAAACTTTTAGCAAGTTAACCTGTTAGCTTGTAAGTGATGTAAAATCTTAGACACTACATCTATGATTTACCTTGGGAGCTTGTGTCAGAGCTCTCTCTGACAGAGTCAAATACCCTTCTAACCAATAGCGCTCACTAAAATCTTGATAATTTGGGCTGTAAGATTGGGATGATTATAGATACTTTATTTCTGGAAGAGGCTAGATGAGGGCCTTGTGGGTCGAATAGAAGGGTTTGAGGGAAGTCTCCAAGAATTTTTAACAGCCATGTTGATTGGATTAATAGTCAACCAAGCAAAAAATTGTCCTCCACTGCTTTTTAATAAGGAAGAATTGGAAAGTAGGTTTGAACCATGCTGGAGTTGTTGCAGATGCTTTACTCCTTAGTAGAATTTCCTTGACAATCTGATTGTCAGCTTCAGGCTTGCCGTATTATGATAACTAAAGCCAAGGCTTTTCCTAAGTGGACAGAATTTTTCCTCCTTTTGGAAAACACAGAGTTTTGTAGCTATACTGAAAGTGAAGGTGGAGAAGTTTATAACTTCTATAGGCAGAAACCAGGTAAATCATCAGAACTCTGGCTGGTTTGCTTGAGAGATCATATAATACCCAGGCATGTAATGCTTATTAAAGGCAATACCTTGGTTATTTTATTACTCAATCCTTCTTGCAACCTACCGCCCCTAGATCTATTCTGACATGGCAGTGAAAGATCTCCAAGTATTTTGCAGTGAATCCTACTACCTGGAAGGGCACTTTAGCTTTCTCAGATTTGTCAGACCACAAACTCCCGAGGAGGAATCATTAAATAGTTATTGAGGCCCATCCTGTCTCGGATTGGATTTGCAGTGTTGACAGAGGTTACCTCCTGGAGGGTGAAACACTTGCCCCCTAAAATTATAACTTCTTGCAGTCAGTCCTCTACCAAGGTAATTCCCCTAGCCTTTATGGTAAAATAAGGTAAACACGTAGGAGAAGTTATGACAGTGGGGAGGGAATTGCTATGGATTAAGGCCTACTCCTTAAAACATTCTTTGTTGTAAAAGCAATATCAGTCAAATGCAACAGACCTGTGGTCCTTGTGGGAAAATGACGTGGTTATGACTGCTAAGTGAAAGCGTACTTAAATATGAAGAGGGTGGTTTCATAACAGTCTCCTTCTAGCATATATAAACTGTGGTAGGTTGACAGCTTGCAAATGTGGTAAAAACATAGATCCTTCACATATACCTCTTCAAAGACAAATTGTCTCTGAAGTTATAAAGTAATATTAATGTGTTGTTGAATCTCATTTTTACAGATGGGATTCCAGCCCACCAGCATTTGTGATATTGTAATAAAATTTCATGTTTACTATAATTTAACTCCAGAAAATGTTTTGCTATGGAAGGTGGAGCCAGGAAGATCTCAAGTTTGAGGCAAGAGGCAATCTGCATAACTTAGTGAAAAGTTGACTCAAAAAATAAAAAATGGGCTGGGGATGTAGCTCAGTGGTAGGAGCACATAGAGCACTTGGAGAGTATCTGTGAAGCCCCAGGTTTAACTGCCAAGTACTAAAAAAAAAGGAAAAAGTTTTACTACCAAAAATGACCCAAACTATCAGCAAACAGTGTTAGTATAATTGAGTAAAATGCTAGATATATTGTGTCTGCATAGCAAAATCCTAAGTCATTATAATGGAAAATGGATCTGTATCAAAAATCTATAAATACAAAAGAGTATTGGTCTCCAAGGGAAAAAAATCAGTAGCACATCAAAATCTGATAAATTGGTGAAGAAATAACATCTAAGGTATGGAACTAAGCCAAATAAACAGAAAATACATGCTTTATATTTTAGCAGAGTAAATATTACTGAAATTATAATAATTGGATTTCTATTAGACATTTATCATGTTCTAATAATATGCAGAAAACCTAATATAATGCAGTGTATAATTTCATAGTAAAAACTGATTTTAACTGAAATGAGCATTTTTATAGCATTTAACATATAATTGGAAGGACACAACAATTAGAGAAATTAAATATGAACAGAAAATTTCCATATAACATAGTTGTCTATTTTTAATTTTCTAGAAGCTACAAAACATTATCAAAATAGGGTGAATTATAAAAATAGCATCATTGTCTTTTTTGTCATTTTTATTTTGTATTTTATCTCTAGTTTCTCTTGACCATTTATTTCTTATTTCTTCCATGTCCTCAAGTGATATTTTGCATTGATTCATTCATCCATTCATTCATTTACTTATTCATTCCTTTGGAAAGTTTTGAATGTTATTTTTGAGTACCACTTCTCAGATTTTTATGATATTGTTAAGAATTTAATAATTTGAAGTTTCAGATAATTGTAGGTTTGCTGGCACTGACTGACCTCTGTCTGAAGTAAATCTGATGCATGTGGATGGGCCATTCATTGTTTTGCTCTGGTAGAACTAAAGTCAATACCTGATTTGGTAACTAGAATAAATAATAACTAGTATTTGAAAAACATTTTAAGATTTTCCTGCAGAGTTTATCCTCATAATAAAAAAACTGAGCTAAGTAAGAAGGACTGTTTCCATTTTGCAGTAAAAGATCAATGTCTTTAAGAAGGTGAATGATCCAAAGCTAGGGCACACAATCAAAATGAGAATTTCGCAGTAAGTTGTATGCCCTTTCACTGTACTGTATTTCCAAGTGGCAGATGTTATTGTGGATTTAAAGATTTCTAATTGCAATGCAGCCTGCAGCCGTAGCCCTGTGGCATCCGATCCCATCAGATCTGGGAAACTAAGCAGGATCGGGCCTGGTTAGTACCTGGATGGGAGACCGCCTGGGAACACCAGAAGCTGTAGGCTTGGGAGAAGGACCTGGCAATCCCCTCCCAAAAATCAATCTGCCATTGAAAACCCATGAACAGCAGAGAAGCACTGACAATAGTGTTTCCCCTGTTGTACAGAGGGTCGCTATGAGTCGGATACTGACTCGACAGCACCTAACAACAACAACACAATTGCAATGCAGAATTATTTCTTTATGTCCTTGGCAGCTTTTGTTTAAGACTGGAGCTGGCTGAACCAGCATTGAAGACATAAGCTCACTTAACACACAGCTCTTCAGTGTCTCACATCTGCCTAAGACAGTAAGTTTGATTTGCAGCTGAGGATTGTATAAGTAATTTAGGAAATAGTTTAGTGTTATAAGTTGGGATTTGATTTTAGACATGTGTCTTCTAAGTTATTATTATCAAAATTATACAGCATAAACTTGCAGAACCATTTCTTGATGCAATTGAGACATGAATTCTTTTCCCATTGAATTTATATTATTAAAATCCCTACTAGGAAGCATAATTTGTTTCATAATTGGAACATATATGAAGCTAGGGGTATAGGTTAGTGGTAGAGTGCTTGCCCAGCATGCCTGTGGCCCTAAGTTTGATCTCCAGCACTGAAAAAAAAAATAGAGAGAGAGAGAGAGAGAGAGAGGCAGAGTGTGTGTGTGTAGGTGAGTAGATAGATAGATAGATAGATAGATAGATAGACAGACAGATAGATAGATAGACGTTGTTGTTAGGTGCTGTCCAGTTGATATCCAACTCATAGTGACCCTATGTACAACAGACAAAACACTACTGCCAGTGCTTTTCTGCTATTCATAGGGTTTTGGGAGTGGGTTCCCAGGCCCTTCTCTGAAGCCTACAGTATTCAGTGTTCCCAGGTGGTCTCCCATCCAAGTACTAACCAGGCCCAATCCTGCTTAGCTTCTGAAATCTGATGGGATCAGATGCCACAGTGCTAAAGTTACAGGCAGGCAGGCAGAGAGATAGATAGATAGATAGATAGATAGATAGATACATACATACATACATACATACATACATACTAGCTCAGTTCTTGCCACATGTCCCAGTGTTCATGGACATCATTTCAAATATACAAACTAAAGATATTTCAACACATAATATTTGAAACACATTATGAAGTCCCCTTAAGGAAGTTATGTACAAAGTATATTTCCAGTATGAAAGTCAATAATGATGGTGATCAAAAGAAAGTAATAGAGGCTTGCCAAAGGATAGGAATATAAGATTACTTAAAGTCTGTTCTGGAAATAACAAAATGAACATTTATTAGGTAAGGTGGACCAAGCTATAAAGTGCTAAGAAATAAACCATGAAAAATCACAGTGTCTTTAATTTGACACAAATTTCTTTCTTGCTGACATAAAGTCCAATGTGAGCCCAGCAGTCCTCCAGTGTGGGTTTTCTCATGCAATGATAGCATGTGCCTTTCCTCATTTCCTGTCATTTCAATGTGTGGCTATCTGGACAAAAAGGGATAGTATTGGAAGTTTGTTCAGGATGATTTTGAGGGCAGAATCCCATCACATGTTTCTAACATAACTCCAGCTGGGGTTTAGCTCAGTTGGTAGAGTGCTGCTCTGGACTCTCTGAGGACCTGGGTTCGATCCCAGCACTGCAAAAATGGGACAAATACTTAGCAATCCACTCCCAAAACAATCCTGAAACAACCAGCCCTTGAAAACCCTATGAAGGTTGCTGTGAATTAGGCCCTACTCAATGGCACCTAATAACAATATAATAGGTGAAAATCTGTGGTTATGAATCAAAAAGTCTATGTTCTGCATCAAATAACTATGCAAAGCAAACTTTGTGGAACTTGTCAAGTCTTAAGACCAGTGGAGAAACGCTTTCTCACAAGAGTGATGATGATATAGAAGTTGAAACATTTTGAATGTAAGGGAAGGAAACAGTGGTAAATCACAGAGCAGCCACTTGCTTGGTGAAGTAAGGCCCATGTGACAATGACAGAGGTTAGATGGGGCAATGGAAACCTTTGAAATAAAGAAGTGGATTTTAACTTGTCCAGAAACTGGGATACAAATAGCATGGCATAAGAAACGAATGAGAGTCTCAGAATTATAAAAGCACTAGTACTTGTGATAAGCATTCTGAATCTCTCAAGAAGTGATTTATAAAAAGAAAGTGACATTTCAGAAGATCAATGGCTCATGTAGCTGAAGTGAGAAAATGATAAAAATGGATACCCCTTCCTTTAGAAAAATAAATGTAACATAAATAGGTCATCAGAGGCAATATTGTAATCATTATCATTAATGATTTTTGTTCAAAGTATCTGATATGTTATCATTACTATTAGTGTCTCCAAATAGTGGATAGGCATAATAGCCTCAATAAAAATTGCTTTTCCATTTAGAATACATTAAATTATTTAACTTCATAGTTATTCAAATTAGTTATTCCACTACTCTTGTAGAATCTCTTAAAATATGCCTTCCTTATATTTTCTGATACTATTTCAACTAATTTCAGGCTTCTGCTACCTGGATCTAGCTATCTGAGGAAAGTTTCATTGTCCCATGCCTTTATAGCATTTAATTGACAACTGTTGTGAACCTTTAATTTCTAGGTGAGAATTAGAGGTTTTTTTTTTTTATAATGACATTAACTCCTTAGGGACAGACATCTAACAATTAATTCATTCAAGGACTGCGTGGTATTGTGTTCCTTCACCATGGTTTGAAAGAGCTTACCATCTAATCAGGGAGACAAACCAGTTGCAGTTTGGTGTCAGTTTGGAACTGACTGCCATGTGGTGCTGTTACAAAACACTAGGCCAGGCCAGGAGCAGACACTGAAGGTACCCAGGAATGCTGGTCAAGCCAGTGTCAGAGTTGTCAACAAATGCTGCAGGAGGAAGAGTGCTAGCAGTGATAAATATGTGCCTTCCATGAGTAAAGATTGTTGTGAGAAAGAGCAGCCAAGCCTGACAGCAACCCTAGGAAAACAGTGCTAACCCTGCCCACTGCCCACTTGTAATTTGTATGCACAATATTTAGGGCAGAAAGGAGTGATCATGAAAGGCTTTAACATTCTGAATTACTTTGGGTAAAAGTATAAAAACTTGTTATCTCATAAGACTCTCCTCAAATTTATGAGGCAAATCTAAAGTCTTAGAACCAATGGTATATTTTATGAAAAAATGATGCAAACAATTTCATAAACATATCAAAGCTGATTTCATTTTCATTTTACATTATATATGGGTGCATGCATTTATAAAATGCAAACAAATTTAGATGTAACTATCAGTAAGGTTTTTTGGTCTTTGATACTTTCCTCCATAAAATTTCATGGTGTACATGGTACTAATAATGGAGACTTTATTTCACAAATATAATGATCATATTGCTATGGAGGGGAAAAAAAGAATGAAGGAAACTTATCCTAGCATAATGGTCATAGAAACATATTAATCTATAATCACCAACATGAAAAGAAAATATATTGCCAGAGGGTAAAAGATTTATAATAATACTGTATTTTAAAAAAAGTTATAATTTTCATTTAAAATTTTAATTCATTTAATTGAAATGTTTCTCTGAACTCATTTCTCTTTAACTCTCCTCATTATTTGTATACCTTCAGTCATTACATTTTAAGTTCTAAGAAATTAAAGTGCTCTATAACTAACAGAGGGCTGGGATTTAGCTCAGTTGGTAGAATGCTGCACTGCGGTCTCTGAGGTCCCGAGTTCAATTCCCAGCACCACAAAAATGGGAGAAGGATTTGGCAATCCACTCCCGAGGCAATCCTGAAAGTCAGCCATTGAAACCCCTATGAGGGTCGCTATGAGTCGGATACCGACTCGATGGCACCTAACAACAACAACAACAACAACAACATACCTAACAGAACTCTGGTTCAATCAGTCCTTAAGACCCATAGATACAAGCTGTACAGTTAGACCTTATTAGTATAGAAATAAAAGAATTTTAAATATAATGTTTGAATAACTAATTTTTTTTTTTTGGTACGGGATGTTGAACCCAGGGCCTCAGGTTTGCATGCTATGCAAGTGCTGGGCCACTGAGCTGCACCCCCAGCCCATTTTCTTACTTTTTGAGACAGGCTCTTGCTAAGTTACACTCTTGGCTTTTGACTAATTATTTCTCATGAAGTTCTCATGATGTTGTACTTTATGTATTATAGTGTTTTAGTCAATAATTTACAGCTGAGCATTAGATTGCAAACTTTAAGATAGCATAATACTTGCATAGTGCCTACCAAATACTATACTCTGAATAAACTGATTGAATTTATTTATCAATATCTTAAAAGGACTCTTTTAGTTTTGTGGGAGCTGCAAAAGAAGAATAATATGGCATATGTACTTTCAAACTGAATGATAAGTAAGAATAAGATCGTTGATCCATATGGGAAAAAATTGATATTGATGACAGCTATGACAGAGATTTTGTAAAGGAAATAGAATATTAATCTAACCTTGATGGAAGTGGTAATGAAAATTTGGTTATATCTGCAACTGTGAAACAGAAAACATCAAGAGAAATTTGAAATATTAGATTAAAAAAAACACTTTAACAAAAAAACCCTCAAATATAGTAGAGTAGCATTTGTATGCAGTAGGCTTTATGGGAAGGTAAAGTAGAACATTGTGGAAGATCTGGCCAAATTTACCTTTGTTGTATAGAAAATGGAATCAGAGTCAAAAGAACTTAACATAATCATTGAGATTCCAGAGCAAATAGGAAAAATGGGAGCATGCTTATGTAGGGAGTGGTAAAGAATCCAGTCAAAGGATTTCTTTCAAAACTATACATGCTCTTTTATATTCAAACAACTATTAAAATACAAGTGGTCTTTGTATTTGAGATTACCTTCAATACCACCAGAGGCTCTATGTACATACACTTATGTGAATGGAAACTTAGTAGAGAATGTTTTATTTTTCAACCAACTGTGTGTTTAAATCTTGATTCTGCCAGTTCCTTGTGTCATGATCTTTGACAGGATCTTTAATTTTTCTAACTCTTTAGTTGTTGTTAGGTGCTGTTGAGTTCATTCTGACCCTGTGTACATGGACTGAATACTAGCTGGCACTGTGCCATGTCTGGCGCTATTGTTAGTGCTTCTCTGCTATTCATAGGGTTTTTGATGGCTGATTGTTTCAGGAGTGGGTTGCCATGTCCTTCTCCCAAGCCTACAGAACCTACTATTCCAAGGCAGTCTCCCATCCAAGAAGTAATTGGTCCAACCCTGCTTAGCTTCCAAGGTCCAACGAGATGGGATACCAGGGTAGCATCACTGTAGACACTCTTACATTTATCATCTGTAAAATAATGTGTACCTTTCAAGATGTTAGGATCCTGTTGCCTCTGTTGGGAATGTTTTCTCTCCCAACTTCTGACTATTTCTGACTCTTCTGAAATAACACCTGTAGAACTACCTTTTCTCTCCACCTAATATAAGGTAGCTGCTTCTTTGTTGTTGTTGTTGTGAGGTGCCGTCAAGTGGGTATCTGACTCATAGCAATCCTCATAGGGTTTTCAATGGCTGACTGTTTCGGGATTGCCTTGGGAGTGGATTGCCAGGCCTTTCTCCCATTTTTGCGGTGCTGGGATTTGAACTCAGGACCTCAAAGACTGCAGCACAGTGCTCTACCAACTGGGCTAAATCCCAGCCCAGCTGCTTCTTTAGGTAGTATTAAACTTTTTATAAAAACTTTTTAAGTTCCTAGTGAGGAGGGAGGCTGAGACAGGAGAACAATGAGTTTGAAGCCAGAGGCAGCCTGCACAGCTGAGTGAGATCTCATTCCAAATAAAAACTTTAAAAAGGGACTAGAGGACAGCTCAGTGGTGGAGTGCTTGCCTCACATGCATGAGGCCCTGGGTTCATCCCCCAGTACTGCCAAAATCAATAAGTAAATAGACTTAAAAAAATTAAAATAGCATATTGGTAGCTAAATTATCTTATTTATTCATATATTAATTATGCAGATTAGGAAGTTTTTCTGCTTCATTGTTCAAAACTTAGTACTATCATGGCACTTGATAAACCTTCAATAAATGTTGTGGAGAAGGGAATAGTTACCTTTTATTGCCAAAATTGTGAGTCCAATATGGAAGATTTGGGGAAAAAAACATAGTAATCATAATGCTTTTATCCAGAGACTATGTGCAGCATATTGGATATTTTAACCTTATATTATCTTAGGAAATTATTGTTTATATATTATTATTGTTGTTGTTGTTGTTATTGTTGTTGTTGTTGTTGAGAATAAACTCCAATTAAAAAAAAAACTCAATGATACCTGCAAATAAGGCTCTGGAGTCTGACAAGTAGAAAATGCCATGTTTCTCTTTTTATTTAAGCTCAAATAATCTAAGACTAAATTAGATCATAAGCCATGCAGAGTACATGAAAACATGGTGCATATATAGTGAAAATTTTGGCCTTGCCCCAAAATAGGTCTGGCTCTTGCCCTTGATTTGTGGGAGGTAATCTGTCATACTTGATAAGAGTGTCTTTGCTTAGGATGTGGGCTAGCCATGTGACCTGGTAACATAGGTCTGACAATCTGGCAGCACACCTAGTTTTTTGTATTGGGCTTATTATAGAATTTATACATGACACAAAAATTGTAATAGAGAGTATAGACAGGGTTTATTGTGAAAGACAGTACACCTTTAAGGAATAGTCACTGGGGAAAACTCAAGACACCTGGAGAAGTGTGGATAAACCTGGAAAGAAACTTGGAAGGACCTCAGTTCTCTGGGTGAATTGGCTTAGGGATATTCCTATTCTTCAGGGGAGGGAAAAGCCAATGGGAAGAAGAGTTAAGAAAGCTTTTTCAAAGGAAAAGGAACTTCGACAGACAGAAAAGTTAGTGGGCTGGAGAGCAGGGAGAGGTGTGCATGTAGCTGTTGGAAAGAAGAAATGAGAGGAGAGAAGAGAGAAGAGCAAAAAGCAAAGAGAGAAGAAAGAATGGACCCATGGTTCCTGCAGTGTTCTTCCAATCAGGGTGTGTCCAATGTGATGTCAGCCCTGGGTTCCTAAACCTGGCCACCTAGTGTGATGTAAGCTTTAAACAGAGGAACTCAGGCTGTGCCTGGAAAAGTCCTTTGTTTAGTAAACATTTGGGTTTAGGGCCTATGGGGCCTTGGGTGTTTGTTTTGTAAAAAGGCTCAATGGACTTGTTTGATATGTTTTGAAAGAATGGACCAATAGACAGATATCTTGTAATGGTCTGTCTTTATTTATACTCAGGCAGCTGTTCATCTCGGATTAGAGTGTGGGGGTCCATTAGAACAACATCCTCCTCATGTCTTTGGAGATTTGTCTGCCACATGGCTTCTTCCATCATAGCTGAATGCAGGAATCATTTTTAATCCCCCATTCCCTCATTTTGCTGGTTAATATGTCTATCTGGCTCTCTAACAACCCTGTTGGATCTTAGTGTGGCCTGGTCATACCTGATTGTCTGAAATTAGGGGCTAGTTAAATTGGACCAACTATATGATTCAGTGTGGAGGCTTTAGGTCAATCAGTATCAGTCAGTGTGGAGGTTGAAATCAACTATGTGTCCAGTAGTCCATCATAACTAGGTAATGAAACCCCAGTAAAAACTCTGGACATTGACACTCAGGTGAGCTTCTTTGCTTGCAGTATTCCATGTACATCTTCAAACACCAATGCCATTAGGGCAATGCATCCCAAATACAATGGAAACTGCTCATTTAGTTCTTCGCAAACTCTGTCCTATGCATCACTTCTTTGGCCTTTTTTTTTTTTTTTTAACTTGTACCCTTTCCCCATAACAAGCTACATACATGAGTACAGTAGCTTTCATTGGGTTCTGTGGGTCTGTGCAGTGAGTTATGGTGCCTGGGCATGATTTTGGGCTCACTTTGGTGAGCCCACCAAAGTTGTTGGTGTCAGAAGTAAAGACAGTCTTGGGAACTGTGCTCTTTGCTGTTCAACTAACTTCCTAGTACATTATCATTTTTTAAAAAGGGTCTGCAGGTACACATCAGTGGTAGAGCACTTACCTAGCATGGGCAAGGCCATTGGGTTCAAACACCTAGTATTTAGAAATAAAAGTACACACACACACAGTAGACTTCAACAGCCTGTAGAGAATACGCTTACTGTGGGATGCAGTGTCCTTCTTCATAGTTCTTAATCTGATCGATAAAAGAATTTAGAAATGGACACAGAAGGGAATTGGAGGACAGTTTGTTGGAATTAGAGAGGGAGAGAGTGCCCTGAACATCAGCATAAAGTGCCGAGGAAGAAGGTGAAAGAGGCACAGTCATAAATCTGCAAGCATTTTAGTTGGATGCCTGGAGAAACCAAGAAAGAGGCCTCCATCCTTGAGCAGAGTGGATTGGGTTAGGGCGCTCTGCAGACAGAGAAAGAGGTAGACACCAGATAAAAGGTAAAATAAGTTCTTAATGCCTGCAGTCATAGCACTGAAGGATCCTATCCCGTCAGATCTCGGAAGCTAAGCAGGGCTGGCCTGGTTAGTACTTGGAGAGGAGACTGCCTGGGAACACCAGGTGCTGTAGGCTTGGGAGAAGGACCCAGCAACCTACTCCCAAAAATCAATTGGCCATTGAAAACCATATGAATAGCAGAGAAGCACTGACAGTATAGTGTTTCACCTGTTGTACGTAGGGTTGCTATGAGTCAAACACCGACTGGATGGTACCTAACAACAACAACAACAACAACAAGTTCTTAATAGAATAAAAGTAAGGGGTACACCTAGGAGAAGCTAGTCAGACATCTCAAGAGATGAGGACCCCATATCCTTGTTCCTGCTAGTTTTTTTGAGTTCCCACATGGGTTCTGTGCATGGAACTCAAGCTTGGGCATTCACGGGCCTGCAGAGGGGAAATAATTGATCTTAGTATCCTTGGTTTTAACTTTGCTTGTACTGGCTAAGAGCTGCTCTGGGTGACCCTGGACTTTGGATGGGCCTGATACGGGAAGAGTAATAATGAACTATTCATTGTCATCTGTTTACCATTTAGCTTTGGGTCAGGAGGAACTGCATTGATTGCTATGAGTTTAGCTTTTAGATTTAGGTCAACTTTAAAGTTTTCCTTTTGGTCAGTTATATGTAACCTGTGGATTTTATTACTTACTGAAAGGACAATGTTGGCTTATTTTTAATCTAGCAACAGAAGGCCCAGGGCTTGAAAGCAAGGAGGAAGATTTTCTTCATTCAGTGCCTGAAATCTTCCTTTTTTTTGACTGCAGGTTAGCCTTCTGTTGGCTTAAGAACAGGATTTTTTTCTTTAACGCAGAAGTCATGGGTCAAAGAAGACACGCCCGAAACCTGGTCTGACATGGGAGTAACTGGGGGTCTACCTTTGTATAGGGTGTTACTGACCACCCACCCCCTGAGCATGCCATTTGTTGTGTCTGAAGATGACATATTGATATATGTCTCAATAAGTGCCTGGGAAGCAGATGACAAAAGAATGTCCCCTTTCCCCCTTATTTAATGTCTACAGCTATTCTGATAGTTCATTTCATGGAAGAGCAGGGAGTTTAAGATTTGCTGCAGTATACAGAGCTGGTTTGGTGGCTCAGTCAGTGCTAAACATCAGATTTATAAAACCTAATCATTTGGATTTCCCATTATATGTTGTTATTTGACACCAATATTGATACAGTAAGTATCATTTGGATGTATTTGCTTCCTGTTTTTCTCATTTGATTCCAAATAATATAACAGACACTAATTACAGACTCAGTAAGATATTCATCAATCTTGACTCATAAATGTCTAGTACTATATGTATGAAGGTAAACTTGGATATTAATTATAGGAGAAACTGTCTATATTTAAAAATTTCCTCTTTTATTTATTTATTCATTTATTTTTCATTAAAAAATTTTTTTTCAATTTTTTTGTTTACTGCAGCGTCTATCTTTACCAAGAAGATATTTCTTTTTGGAATTTGCCAATTTGCTGTATTTTCCAGTTCAGCATTTAATGGATTCATAAGGTGATAGGAAACTATTAAAATTATTAGGGTCATGTATATATACCACTGATGGTGAAAAGTAAGCATTTTCAGTGAAGGTGAAGTTACAGCATTTGGAAAAAAGATAAAAGCATACTTCAGAAATTCTAAAATAACTAAAATAAAGTAGGCTGGCAAAGAAGAGTCCATAAACATTACTGTGTTACACATGAGTATTCTCTCTGGATGGGACTGGGATTTAGCTGAGTTGGTAGAGTTTTCAGTCTCTGAGGTCCCAGGTTCAATACTAGCACCACAAAAATGGGAAAAGGATGTTGCAAATCCATTCCTGAGGCAATCCTGAAACAATCAGCCATTGAAAACCCTAAGAGGGTTGCTATGAGTCAGACATGACTCAACAGCACCTAACAACAACAACTCTTTCTGGATAGTATGTTGTTGTTACTAGGTTCCCTCGAGTTGGTGTCTTTTTTTTTTTTTTTTTTTTTTTTTTTTGGTACTGGGGGTTGAACCCAGGGCCTCACGCCTGCATGCTCTGCAAGTGCTGGACCACTGAGCTGCGCCCTCAGCCCATTTTTTTACTTTTTGAGACAAGGTCTCGCTAAGTTATGCAGACTGTCTCTGGTCTCGAACTTGCAATCCTCCCGCCTCCACCGCCCAAGCCGCTGGGATTACAGGCGTGCGCCACTGCGCCTGGCTCGAGTAGGTGTCTTGATTCATAGTGACCCTACATACAACAGGAGAAACAGTATTATTACTGCTTCTCTGCTATTGTTAGGGTTTTCAGTGGCTGATTGTTTTGGGGTAGTGGGTTGCTGGGTCCCTCTCCTAAGCCTATAGCACGTGGTCTTCCCAGGTGGTCTCCCATCCTAGTACTAACCATGTCTGACCTGCTTAACTTCCAAGATCTGATGGGATCGGAAGCCACAGTGGTACAGCAACTGGATAGTGTATTTTCATCAAAATATCCAATAGTCTTTAAAAATTGATGCTCCGAAATATAAACTACTATTCTTCATTAAAGTAGTTTGGCAATAAGATGCCTCATTTCCAGATAATTAAATGAAATGCCAGTATCATATTGTTGTTTATTGTTAGGTGCTGTCCAGTCGGTATCTGACTCATAGCGACCCTCATAGGGTTTTCAATGGCAGACTGTTTTGGGATTGCCTTGGGAGTGGATTGCCAGGTCCTTCTCCCATTTTTGCTGTGCTGGGAATTGAACTCGGGACCTCAAAGACTGCAGCGCAGCGCTCTACCAACTGAGCTAAATCCCAGCCCAGTATCATATTATACTATTATAAATGAGTTATTTAGAAAGGACTGAGGGAGCAATCCAGTGGCAGAGCACTCGCCCAGCATAAAAAGAGTTATTACATAAGTGAGATTTTTTTTTTGCCCATGATAGTGATATAACAGAGATTCTGAAAACACAAGTTTGATCTCTCTCTCTGCTCAGATACAAGATAAAGAGGGTGAAAGTCATGTTTTTCTGGACTTCTGTAGCAGCCCCCAAATTTTTCTGTATTTATTCTAGGCAAGCCTGCAATTGTTGCACTGTGGTGTCGGATCCCATCAGATCCCAGAATTTAAGCAGGGTTGGGCAGGCTTGGTTAGTACTTGGATGGGAAACCACCTGGGGACACCAGTTGTGCTGTAGGCTTGGGAAAAGGACTGGGCAACCCACCCTCAAAAAACAATCCACCATTGAAAACCCAATGAATAGCAGAGAGGCACTGACAATAATGTTTCACCTGTTGTACTTAGGGTCGATAAGTCAGATACTGACTCCATGGCACCTAACAACAACAATTCTGTGCAATTGATTGTACTTCATGCTGTACAACTGGTGGTCTTATGCTCCTCGACACCCAGTGCATATTGCACATAAAGCGTGTTTTTTTCAAAAGGTGTTTACCTGTCCTCTAATTATCTTGAAACATTTTAGCACCAGATATAAATAAATGTTGCGAAAAGCCTGCCGTATAAAAAGTATAGTTATATAGATATGTTGCCATTCTTTTTTAGGCTTCAGGCATTTGGAGCAAGAGAACACATTCAGTCAAGTTGCCATAAAGAAATGTGAATGACATTTTCAAAATACAATGTATTTGATTAAAATGTGTAGGAATCAATTTTAGGGTGGCAGATAGAGATTATATTGTAGAGTCTTAAATGACAAGGGATTTAGAATTTTATTCTTTGCCATCTCATTGACTTGTGTGTGCATGCACAGGTATTAGGCAATGAGAAGTACATACACATGAATAGTTTAATGGAAGTAATCTCAGAGTAGTATGTAAGCAAGAATTGAAGAACTAGAAAAAGTTGACAGAGATACTAATTCTTTTCTTATTGGAAATTTTTAATGTACACCTTAATGTGATTCATTCTGAGATGCTTTTCATTGTGACATTTCCATATATGCATTTTGTTGTACATTATTCATACAGGCTCCCCCTTACCCTCTTGCACACTTTCCCATCAAAGACTTCTCTACCATTTACTTGTCTTTTTATGGTGATATTTTTCTATATATCCTTAGGTTCCTGTTCTGTTTAAGATAGAAACTTTTCCTGCAGTGAACTTTCTTTTTACCTTGTCAGAACTATTACATGCATTTTCTAGACCGTCTATAATAATACCATTCTTAGCATTTTTTTCTTTTATGATGATCCGATCTTTGTATAGGATTTTTTTCCTTCTTATAATTTTGATTCAGCTCCCACACATGAGTGAGAACATGTGGTATTTCTCTTTCTGAGCTTGTGTTTGTTCACTTGAAATAATTTTCTCCAATTCCATCCATTTTGCTGCAAATGACATTATTTCATTTTTTTTTTGATTGCTGAGTAGAAGTCCATTGTGTATATGTACCATAGTCTTTTTATCCATTCTTCTGTTGATGGGCACTTTGGTTGATTCCATATCTTTGCTATTGTGAGAAGGGCTGCACTGAACATGGAGATGCAGGTGTCTCTGTGGTATGATGACACATCTCCCTTTGGGTAAGTTCCCAATAGTGTTATGTTGTTGTTGTTAGGTGCCGTAGAGTCGGCATCCGACTCATAGCGACCCTCATAGGGTTTTCAATGGCAGACTGTTTCAGGATTGACTTGGGAGTGGATTGCCAGGTCCTTCTCCCATTTTTGCGGTGCTGGGAATTGAACTCGGGACCTCAGAGACTGCAGCGCAGCGCTCTACCAACTGAGTTAGCTGGGTCATATGGTAGATCAATTTTTAGTTTTTTAAGGTATCTCCATATTGATTTCCACAGTGATTGGACCAATTTACAGTTTACAATTTAATGTAAGAGTGTTCCATTTTCTCCACAACCATGCCAGCATTTGTTGTTATTTGTTTTATTGATCTTGGCCATTCTTAAT
Organism: Pedetes capensis; assembly: GCA_007922755.1. Classification (NCBI taxonomy): domain Eukaryota; kingdom Metazoa; phylum Chordata; class Mammalia; order Rodentia; family Pedetidae; genus Pedetes; species Pedetes capensis. Next base: position 18,194 of record VMDO01023963.1, read on the forward strand.
GGTGCAAGGTGAAATCTCAGAGTTGTTTTTGCATTTCCCTAATGGCTAGGGATATTGAGCATTTTTTCATGTATTTCATGGCTTTACGGACCTCTTCATTTGAGAACTGTCTATTCAGTTCCTTTGCCCATTTGTGTATTGGGTTATTTGTTTTTTGGGGGAGTTCTTTATAAATTCTGGTAATTAGACCTTTGCCTGATGTATAGGATGTGAACATTTTTTCCCATTCAATGGGGATTTCCTTGACTCTGTTAACTGTTTCTTTTGCTGTACAGAAGCTTTTTAATTTCATGTAATCCCATTTATTTATTCTTGTTGCAATTTCTTGAGCAATTGGAGTCCTATTAAGGAAATATCCTATGCCTATATGATGGAGTGTATTGCCTGTCTTGTCTTCTATAAGTTTTAAAGCTTCTGGTTTTATGTTGAGATCTTTTATCTATTTTGAGTCAACTCTCGTGCATATTGAGAGATGTGGGTCGGTTTTCATTTTTCTGCAAGGGGATGACCATGTTTCCCAGCACCATTTATTGAAAAGGCTATCCTTTTTCCAATTTACTTGCTTTGCTCCTTTGTTGAAAATCAGGTGGCTATAGGTGTGCTGAGGTATTTGTGGATCTTCTGTTCTGTTCCAGATGTCTTCTGGCCTATTTTTGTGCCACCAAGCTGTTTTTGCTACCACTTTCCTATAGCGTAGCTTGAAGTCAGGGATTGTGATTCCACCTGCATTCGTTTTTGCAGCTTAAGAGTGTTTTGGCTATACATGGTCTTTTGTGGGTCCGTATAAGTTTTTGGATCATTTTTTCTATTTCTGTAAAGTCAGTGGAATTTTAATGGGGATTGCATTAAATGTATAAATTGCTTTTGGTAGGATAGACATTTTTACTATATTGATTCTCCCAATCCAGGAGCAGGGAAGGTCTTTCCATTTTTCAGTGTCCTCTGCTATTTCTTTCTTTAATGTTTTGAAATTTTCCTTGTAGAGATCTGAAGGGTCTTAGGTTAGATTGATTCCAAGTATTTAATTTTCTGGTGGGCTATAGTGAAAGGTATTTTTTCCTGAAATTTCCTTCTCTTCCTGTTTGCAGTTGGTGTAAAGAAAAGCTATTTATTTTTGTGTGTTGATTTTATATCCTGCCACTTTGCTGAAGGAGTTGATTAGTTCCAGAAGTTTTCTGGTTGAGATTTTGTGGTCTTCCAGGTATAGAATCATATCATCTGCAAATAAGGATAATTTGACCACTTCCTTGCCAATCTGTATCCCTTTGATTTCTTTCTCTTGTCTGATTGTCCTGGCGAGGACTTCAATTACTATGTTAAATAGAATAGGAGAGAGAGGACATCCTTGCCCTGTTCCAGATCTAAGAGAAAATGGTTTTGGTTTTTCTCCATTTAGTATAATGTTGGCTGTAGGTCTATCATAGATGACTTTTATGATGTTAAAGTATTTGCCTGTTATACATATCTTCTCCAGCGTTTTTATCATGAATATGTGTTGCATTTTGTCTAAGGCCTTTTCAGCACCAATTGAGATGATCATGTGGTTTTTGTTTGCCAGTTTCTTAATATGTTAGATTACATTAATTGATGTGTGTATGTTGAACCAGCCTTGCATCTGTGGTATAAATCCCACTTGGTCATGGTGAATAATCTTTTTAATATGCTACTGGATTCTGTTTGCCAGAATTTTATTAAGTATTTTTGCATCTAGATTCATAAGGCAGATGGGTCTATAATTCTCTATCTTAGATGAATCTTTTCCTGGTTTAGGGAGCTACTAATTCTTAAGTGGATCTTGACATGGACTTCAAAATCAGAACATGAAATTCCCCTAATACACAAGGAAGAACAAAGGATATTAAAAAAGTCTCTCCCAAATAGTTTTTAAAAATACTAGCATCTGGAATATTTTAATTGGTATAATACTGTTTTCACCATTACCATTTTCATCATTAGCCAGTTACCCACAGTGCAGTTGTGACACTTTATTGAAAAATATTTTGCTTTCTTTGGAAGTAAAACTATTTGCTGAAAAATAAGTGTTGCTTTATTAGCCGTGACAAATTGATGTAGTCACATTTAGAATCAAGGAGATGGTATCAGTGACATTGATTCTATTTTATCATAAACCTAGAACCCCTAGCAGAGTATTTTTGATTTTCTGCTCTATATTTTCCTAGGTGACAGAGGAAATAACCTAGAATTTTAAGCTAATAGTAATCGTTAAATTTTAATTTTGAATTATTATTTTTTGCTAATTAGTACACTTACACTTGCTAATTCCCTCCCTCCCTCCTTTCTTCCTTTCTTGCTTTCTTGCTTTCTTTCTTGCTTTCTTTCTTTGTGACAGGGTCTTGCTAAATTACACAGACTGCCTCCGGTCTCAAAACTTGTGATCCTCCTGCCTCCACTTCCTGAGTCACTGGGATTACAGCTGTGCACCACCATGCCTGGCTTTGATTTTCTATTTTCATTACTTAACAATAAAATTATTTTCTATTTTTAAGCATAAATTAAAATTTAAATGTTCAGGGTTTAATTTTAAATTTTGTGTGAATTCAGATAGTGATATTAAATCCATATAAAATAATGAATCCATATTCATGTTAGTATTTCCTAAGCAGTGAGATATTATAGAATAGCTTTTAAGTTTTAGTATTTGAGTACCCTGCTACTTAGGATAACTCATAGAATCATCTACCTTTTATCAGTATAAGAAGAAGAATTAGCAACTCAGAATAGCTTTCAGAATCTCATTTTCCTTACTATTTCACATTGAAGTACAAAAATGCACAACCATTAAAATTAAATATTCTCCTCTGCACCATTTACAATGTAAATACATTGTTTCAAGAATAATGTAAGATCTACATTCTTATTACAAAATGCACATACATTTTTCGACTTAGGCAGCAAGTCTTCTGAATAAGCCTTGATAGAATTGATATAGAGCAACTATATAATTTCAATTTAATATCACATGGACAATTGTAAAGTCCAGACACGTCAAATCTTGTATCTTAGATATTTTAAATGTATTTAATAGTCCTTGGAGTAAAACAGTAGAGAAATGAAATTTAAAATTTCCTTATGATTCCACAACTAATGGTTATTAATAATTTAATAATCAACTTTTATGGAATTATTTACTTTTTAAAGCAATACTGTTATATGCATATACATTAAAATATCCTAGCTTTCATTATTTTAAGCAGTATACTAATTAATGTCTACGTGGAATAAATACAAATAAGGCTAATGGGTTATATTAAACAATGGTTGCCTCTTAATGGAATGATCAGGTTTTTTTTTTTTTTTTTCATCCGCATAGATCCCAAAATTCAGTTTTATTTTCTCAGCAAATAGGAAATAGGCCACTCTGTTTACACCAGCCAATACCAAGAGGTTAATGAATAAATATATCTATTTTATTTACTTTAAAAGAGATTGATACTTCTTTACTAGAATATAGTTATCTAGAAGGTGTTTGAGGAAAGAAATCAGTCCCGTAACATCCCTAGAGTTTAGAAAATTAATATTTGAGTTACCTGATTGGTATTATTTATTCTTAACAGCTTCTGATATCAGATCACTTGAGAGAGTACATGAGTAATCAGTTACTACTACAAGATTTTTAAATGTCTGCTTAGAGAATTCTTTGAATATTTGTGGTTTAATATCCAATGTACTAACATTATGGGTTGGTTAATATTTGCCTTTCATTTAAACAATCAAGCCTTCTCAAAATATCCACATAAATTTTACATGCCAATAAATTTGAATATGTATAAAATTAAATTTTCAATGGCTTTTAAATAATGGTTTAAATTTTATACAAACAATTTTTCCCAATGAACAATCAAATTACCATCAATTACATATGAATTTACTTTAAATGCTTAAAGGCTTTTCATTTTCTCTTTAATATATGTGTATTTTTATGATTCTATAATATTGTATTTTTAATTGGCAAAATTATATAGATTTTATGATGTACAGTGTGATATTTTGATATATTTATGCTCATTCAATGTACCTTTCCAGTCTCTGGTAATCACTATTCTACTCTAAGCTTCTGGGAGTTCAGTATTTTTAGATTCTACATATAAGTGATATCATGTCTTCTGTGCCTGGCTTATTTCACTTAGCATAATGTTTTCCACATTCATCCATGTTGGTACAACAGAATTTCTTGCTTTTAACGCTTTTATAGAAGAAGATTATGGTATTGTAGTGCTCATAAGCATATCAGAATGCTTACTCTAAATTTGATTGCTATTATGGTATATAGAGATGAAATACCAAATTATTAAAAACTTATGAATTGTTATTATTTCCTCATTATGGAAGCCTGTGTATCTGTATATCTGCTAGGAGGTGAGGGACTATTTCTGATTAGTTATCATTCTACTTCTGATTTCTTCTAATTCATCAAAAGTTTGAAATGGACAATTGTGCCCTCTTATATCTGGGATATGATCATCAGTGTTCATTAACTCCTGGACTACTTTCCCACCTGACCACTATGTGTGTGCTGATCAGTCCTTTCTGTAGAACTGCTTTGATGCAAGTCCCTGCTTATATAGACAGAAAGAAATGCATGCCTACATTTTATAAACATATATATAATTAGAAAAATACCCATATGTTAACTATTTATTTAGAAATACAGAATTTAAAGGTTTTCCACCTTACTGTTATGGTTTGGATCTCAAATGCACCCCAAAGACTGTGTGTTGAGGGCTTTGTCACAAGTTTATGGCAAGAATGGGAAGCAGTGGAAATTTTAGATGATGGGACCTAATGGAAGGCAGTTTGGTCATTGAGACACCCTTGAAAGGGGTATTGGGGCCTCCGCCCTCTTCTTTTTCTCTTTGCTTCTGCCCTTCATAAAGTTGGCAGCTTTGCTCTACCGTGCAGTCCTCACCTGAGGTCCTGACCATAGTGCCAAGAACAGCAGAGCCAAATAAATCTGTTGTCTCTTTTAAGTCGATTATCACAGGCCTCTTCTCACAACAGAAAGCTGGCAAAAAAAAAAAAAAAAAGTTGGCTAGCAAACCATTGAGCGGTGTTATTAGTGCTTCTTTTTTTTATCTTTGACACTGGCTTTTCTCTTCAAGAGTTGTGAGCACATAACTGTTGGCAGACTGATTGTTCCATCTAGCCATATTGGTTATTGCTTTTCTCATAGTCATAGGAGATTAGCCAGGAAGAAGTCATTTAGTTTGCTTTCCTCTACCAGCCTTTCAAAATAGACTGACTTTTTATTAAAATTTATTTTATGGCAAAAAGGATTATTCCAGAAACATTGTGTCCTTTCTACCTGCCTGCCTGCCTGCCTTCCTTCCTTCCTTCCTTCCTTCCTTCTTTCTTTCCTTCCATTCATCCTTCCTTTTTAACTTTCACTAATAATTAAGGAATCCTGGTTCTTTCTTATTGGTAGATATTGAGTAACAAGTTTCCAGATGTTAGGATTGTCCCAAAGTGCTAGATGTGCACAAAAGTTAATGTTGCTGTTATTGGTGTCTTTTAGAGGAAATCTGGGAAAAATATATTTTAGGTTTATGAGTTCACATTGACTTTCTTTACTAGCATTTTATGTTGCTGTGTGTATTCTCTTTTTATGAGGTTCCACCAGCCCAAAGACTGTGCACTGTACTAACAAGCTGCTTTGTAAGCAAGATATTAAAACAAGGCAATTTAAAATGAATAGATTTGAGAAGCAATTCATCTAGACAAGTGATAAATGGAATGCAGCTAGTCTAAATGTCGAGTCACCTACAAAATGAGATGAAATCAGTACAATTTAGTGAGTTTTCCAAATTTAATTTCTTCATTTTATTGGTGTAACTTTTTACATGAAATGCTAAAATAACAGTGACAGAGTTTTAAAATTTTCTTTATTGATCCTTTTTAATTTTCAAAATTCAGAAGAGGCTAAGCAAACCAGACTTGAAAAGATCATGTATGTGCCTGGACCTCAAGAACTGCTGGAACCAGTAACAAGGAGACATACCACTATGGCATTATTTTCATGTAAACTGAGACTGGCTTTGCCTGTACAAGGAAATCCATGACCCTTGTTTTGACAGAATTCTGCATCTTGAAATATTGATCACCAGGCAGAGATGTTTTTCATTTTTGTGAAGGGGCTGGTCCCTGAGTTTGACTAAGCAGCCCATCTTGGACCATTTACCAAGAACAAGGAGTTTGGCTCATGTAAGAACCTGACAGCTAGGTGGATAGAATGGAGTGGTTCCACATACAAGGGAAGAATAAAAGGAACATGGAAGCCATGTTGTGGAAGCATGCATTTTTTTCCTTTGTTCCTTCTTTCATTGCTTTCAAAATGTTGTTGGATGTATTACTTTGCTAAGGCTTCCATTTAAAAACAAAACAAAACAAAACATTGACTGGTGGCTTAAACAATAGAAATTTATTCTCACTGTCTTTGATGCTGGAAGTCTAAGGTCAAAGTTTTGGAGGATTTGGTTTGCAGCCTTTCTGTGTCTTCACATGGCCCTCCCTCTGTCATTGTGTGTCCCACCTCCTATTCTAATGTTGTTGTTTTTAGGTGACATTGAGTCTGTATCCGACTCATCACTACCCTACATACAACAGGTGAAACAGTACTGTTACTGCTTCTCTGATACTCATAGGGTTTTCAATGGAAGATTATTTTATGTGGAACGTGGGTTGCTGGGTCCTTCTCCCAAGGGTACTGCACCTGGTGTTCCCAGGGGATCTCCCATCCAAGTGGTAACCAGGCCCGACCCTGCTTAGCTTCTGAGATCTGAGGGGATTGGATGCCACGGTCATATGGCTGCAGGTGCCTGTTCTAATAGCGCTAGTCGTATTAGATTAGGATCAACCTGTATGATTGCATTTATTTCTAATAATCAAGCGCTCCCTCTTCAAATACAGTCAGATTGTTATGTTCCAGGTGTTAGAATTTCATATGAATTTTGGAGAAACACAGATTCAGTCATTTCAAAATCCAAGTGAAAAATTATTTAGCTTAATCTAAATCTGGTTAAATTACTTTCACAAGAAAATGTACTTTTTAGTTTGTTTGTTTGTTTTGAGTAATACGTTTTTGAGTACCAGATTAATACTCTCTCACTTGGATACTGTTTATAAACACTGATAATTGTACCTTCACAAAATCACCCTTTTAAAACTTCCTTTTCCACATTTAACTTCAGTTATCTTTTTGTTGTTGTTTCTGTGTTAAATTTTCTATTTTGCATTATTTGGTATGGCACTTCATATTTTGTTAACCCTATCTTATGACATACTTTTGATGAATATAGATGAATAACTTACTCTTACTGTGTTATCTCAATAAGAAACCCTAATAAATAGTTGATGTTATTTAGAGTTTGAGTTATTAGTTATCTTTGTTGGGTGAAAGAAGCACATGGATTTGGGAATATTTATCACCTTTCAAACTATTGTGCTCTATTCATGGATCACATATTTCTAAAAGTTCAATAATGTTTAATTCTATTTGTTAAAATGAGAGTGATTTATTTATAAGTCTAAGTGTCCTTACTTTTAAGAACTAAAGTGTTATATTATTGGTCTTTCTCTAATGAATATTTGCTTCCTTGAACATAAATTATGGTAACATTCAAATCAGTTGGAAAAGTGATTCAAGTATTACCAAATCATTTATTTAGGTTTCTTCATGTGTCACTTGTACTTTGTCACTTTGTACTTTAGTTATTTCATTCAAAGTCTCTAAACTTTCTTTGATAATAGACCAGTCCTCTATGAATAGACAAAAATACACAAAATCAGAATGTATTCCCCCCTCAGGAATTCTTACCTCTGCACATTACCATCTCCTCTCGAGATTTCTTAATACTGTGTACTGTTCAGTTTATTATGTGTTTGCCCTCTTGAAAAAAGAAAGGAAAAGAAACTTCAGCTCTGATGTATTATTATATAATAAATGTGAATAATTAATTTTAATCTAATTGACATATATTTCTTCTCCCTATTCTTCTTGATTTAAAGGAAATAACTTGAATGAATCTCAAGTTCCAATTATGGCCCAAATTAAGTTACACAGAGGGCATTCTATGCATAATTTGTTTGAGAAGCAATTGACTAAATGTATCAGAAAGAGTATTACCTAGATTTGAGATATAAATACTAGAAAAAGAAACTAAATATTTTACCTTTTTCATGGCCATTGAAGAAATTTTGATTTTAATCAAATTTAGTAAAAATTTGATTTTTTAACTAAAAAAATTTAGTAAAAAACTTTAGTAAAATTTCCTATACTTCAAACGCATTAAAAATTCTTAAATATTTTTGTATCTTTGATACCTGTTCTTAATGTACTTCCACTTAATTTTAAGTTATATAAGTTATAAAAGATATACATTCTTTAAAGTGGCAAATATTTAGAAAGTTAAGAATTTTTAGAGTAATTCTGAAAGTATTTTATTGGACTAGTAATTTTAGAATTCATTTTTGTTGTTGTTAGGTGCTGTCAATTCAAGTCCAATTCATAGTGACCCTATGTACAACAGAATGAAACACTCCCAGACACTGTGCCAGGCACACAATCTTTTTTGTGTATAAGCCCATTGTTGTAGCCACTGTGTCAGTCCATCTAGTTGAGGGTCTTCCTTTTTTTTTGTTGACCAACCACTCTCCCAAACATGATGTCCTCCAGGAATTGGTCCCTCCTTAGAAAGCCATAGAGTCTAATAATTTCTGAGATTCAGTAAATACTTACCACTTCTGATTTTGAGTTCTTTCTAATTCTTGGCTTCTACCTATGCATAGTTCCTCAGTTTCTCAGTACTTTGGCCTGTACTTATTGATTTTGTTTTTCTTCCAGGATGTTTTAAATAATTTGGGATCTTGTGAACTGGATGAAGATGATCTAATGCTTGATTTAGAATTATTAGAGGAACAAAATCTTCATCCCCCTGGTAAGTGTTTAGACAATGCGTAAGATCACACAACTCTGATTCTAGTTAATTATCTTTCACTGATAAACTAAATACTATTTAGACTACATTCATCTTTTCAGTCCACCACTATACTCTATGTGCAAAGAACATGCTGTGTGCTATGGATGCATGAGTCTGTTCTCCTAAGTGATTTTAAAGTCTGTTATAGTAACACAAATCCAGCTGGAAGATAATTATATGATGCTTTAAAACAAGAATCTTTTCAAAGAAGGAAGAATTCCAATTAATTACATAACAATGTAGAATGGTAATATTATTTTCTCTCTTTAGGGGATAAAATAATGGTTACAATCTCATTTTTCATTTATTTTATATAGCCTCATGGAAGTTTTATGGATGTAGATTTACTGTTCCAAATCTTAGCTACCACTTCAGTAACTACATAGGTTCATACGGATGCACTAAGATTGACCTCAGAGGTGATGATTGCCGATAGCAGCCACATATACATACTTGACAACACACATACTTTCTCTCTCACTCTTGCTCTCTCCTCCTTCCCCTCCCTCATACATATATGGTGTTATTAAATGTGTTTAATAAACTCATGTTGAATGAATTGAGAAGAGAACACACAGTATTTGTAAGTTTGAATTTATATTAAAGCATAAGACATCGCGTCTATGAATTCCAAAGTTACTTTTTAAAAAGTAGTTTGTAGGAATTAATTTTTCGTTCAAATTTAGACATTTGACAGCAAAGGTAAACTTTTATATTCCTTTATTTCTAATAATGACTTTACCATAGTCATTTTTAAGTTAAAGTCAATTCATGTTGAAGCAGAGTTTAAAATTATGAGTCCTCCAGCCAGGTGCAGGCCTGGAATCCCAGCAACTCAGGAGGCAGATCCAGAAGGTTCAAGGCCAGAGGCAGCCTGTTTGACTTAGTGAGACCCTTTCTTAAATAAATAAATATACATGCAGATTGCTTTTAAAATTTGTGATTCATGTGTATTTTTTAACCAAGTTAGACATTGAGGGAATGTCTACATTCTGAATATAGATTTGTCAGTATCTAGCAAAACTATGTACACATGTACTGTTAGATCCAACTCTCCATCTTCTAACAACATCTATCCTCTAGGTATCTAATCCTATGACTGGGAAGATATAAAATAATTTATGCATATAAACCTATTCATCAAAAATATCTGTAGAAAGCCGGGCCTTGTGGCAAATGTCTGTAATCGCAACAACTTTATATTTTGTGTATTTCTGGGGATTTTCAAATTAACTGAAGTAATTTTTAAAAGAACAGATAATACAGCAATCTCAGTTATGTTTGGTAGCCAACCATGATGGAGAGCAAGGAATGATTTTAAAATCTAAACATTTAGCTCAGTGTATTTTCTTAGGTACAGAAGTTAACCTCTTTAATTTCTCTTTCATGCAGTAATAATAGTATCATGCATTTCATTCATTTATTTTAAAGGATGTAAATGATATAATAAATATGATTAATCTCCTGAGTCTACCTCAAAGTATAGTGTGGGTTGAAAGCCCAGCAGAGTATCAGATGCTAAATAGTGTTACTTTCTGATGAACCCTCTAAAATGAACTGTTTGTAAAATGTGATTTTTGGCAGCTGAATAAAATGACTCTTCTGAAAATAGATCTTACCAGAAAGCTGGGGAACCATCACACAGTGTGTTTAGGTGGTTTTAGAATATTTAATCTTTAGTTATTCATTCTCTGGTAAACTAGAACAAGGTCGTGTTTCTCGGAAGGCTACTTATACTATTGTCTTCATCAGAAGCTGATGTGACATACACACTAATGGACGTATTAATTGATTTTATTGTGATAATCATTACTCTGCATATACCATATATACAGAAACACCACATTGTGCAGTTTTAATATGTCCAATCTTGGTCAGTTAAGTATTTTAAAATTAAAAAAATAAAAATAACTTGATGGTTAGGATATACAAATTGATCTATATCTATATAATTGAATAGTTTTCAGGAAAAGAGGAATGGAATATTGATGCACACAAACCATGGATGCAGTTCAAAATAATTATGCTGAGTGAAGGAAGTCAGAGCAAAGAATGCTTACTGTGATGTTCCACTTACTATTCCAGTGTTCATTTGGATGGAAGAAGAGGCTGGTAGGAAGGGACTACAGAGGGATGAGATAATGAAGAAACTTGAGAAGCACAAAATATGTTCATTAACTTGCTTGTAGTGATTTCATGTGTGGAAACGCACGTCAAAATTTATCAAATTGTACACTTTATGTATGATTTGTCATTTGTCAACTATGTTTTGATAAATCTGCTTAGAAAATAAAAAGCAACAACAAGGTTGGTGGGAAGGTAAATTGAATTCCTGCAGTGAGCCAGTCTCTTTATCTAAGCCATCTCAAGTTAATCCTCGCAATAATTGCTAAAGAAAATTTCATCTTAAAGATCCATTATGCAGTAATAATAGTAGCATGCATTTCATTCATTTATTTTAAAGGATGTAAGTGATATAATACATACGATTAATCTCCTGAGTCTACCTCAAAGTATAGTGTGGGTTGAAAGCCCAGTAGAGTATTAGATTAAAAAGCCAGGCATGGTAGCTTATAGCTGTCATACCAGAGACTTGGAAGGCGGAGGTGGGAGGATCACGGGTTGAAGGCCAGATGTTGTTGTTGTTGTTGTTAGGTGCCGTCGAGTCGAGTCCGACTCCTAGCGACCCTATGTACAGCAGATCGAAACACTTGCCGATTCTGTGCCGGCAAACAATCTTATTTATGTTTAAGCCCATTGTTGCAGACACTGTGTCAATCCATCTGGTGGAGGGTTTTCCTCTTTTGCGTTGACCTGCCACTCTCCCAAACATGATGTCCTTCTCCAGGGATTGTTCTCTCCTGACTACATGTCCGAAATATGTAAGACGCAGTCTGGCCATTTTTGCTTCCAAGGAGCCCTCTGGTTGTACTTCTTCTAGGACAGATCTGTTGGTTCTTTTGGCAGTCCATGGTATATTCAATAGACGTCTCCAGCACCACAATTCAAAAGCATCAATTCTTTTTCTGCCTCTCTTGTTCAATGTCCAGCTTTCACAACCATATGATGCCACTGAAAATATCATGGCATGAGTCAGACGCACCTTCATCTTTAATGTGACATCTTTGCTTTTCAATACTCTAAAGAGATCTTTTGCCACAGCTTTTCCTAGAGCAATGTGTCTTTGGATTTCTTGACTGCTGCTTCCACGGGTGTTGATTATAGAGCCAAGCAAAGTAAAATCTTACACAACCTCAATCTTTTCTCCATTTAATGTGAAGTTGCGTGCTGACCCAGTCGTAAGGATTTTTGTTTTGTTGATGTTTAGTCGTAACCCATATTGAAGGCTATGATCTTTGATCTTCATCAGTAAATGTTTTAAATCCTCTTCATTTTCAGCAAGCAAAGTGGTGTCATCTGCATAAC
>VMDO01023964.1:0-30570 GCA_007922755.1 Pedetes capensis
TATTGAATTTATATGCTGCTAACATTAGCAGAAAACTTAGTATAATAATTTACACATAAACTAAACAATTCCATATAATATTAAATATTAAGCATTACAGAAAATACTAGAGAAAATAGATTTTAGGCTAGAAAAGAAAAAAAAAAAAGCTTTTCTTTTTTTGGCCGTGCTAAAGGTTTTAATTTTTTGAAGAGAAATTATTTTTAAAAGTGAAAATATAAGTCATATACCAGAAGCAAATATTGCAGTATACATAACTGACACTGAATTAGTAAGCAGAATATTTAAGGATGTCTACAAATCGATCAAGAAGGAAAAATCAACCCCAAATCAAAATAGATAAAAATCTCGAACAGACAATTCACCAAAGATAAAATAAAATTACCAATAAACAAATGAAAATCTTTTCAGCCTGATTGATTAGCCAAAGGGGAATTGAACCACAATGTATGATTCCATACACATCAACTGGACAACTGTTAAAGTACTAACAAAACCAAACATTGGCAAACATGTGTAAGAAATTGGACACCATGGCACACATTTGTAATCCCAGCAAGTTAGGAGGCTGTGGTAGGAGGATCATGAGTCAGAGGCCAGAGGCAGCCTGCACCAGTTGGCAGGACCCTGTCTTAAAATAATAAAAAAGGAGCCTGGGGTGCAACTCTGTGGTAGAGTACTTGCCTAGCATGTGTGAGGCCCTGACTTCTAACCCCTAGTACTAAACAACAACAACACAACAAAACAAAACAAGACTTCTCACATTTTACTTGTATTAATAATACATTTATTCTATTTTAGAAAATAATTTTCCATTATATAGTAACATTAAAAATTATAAATAATCTCATTCAGCATTGCCATTCTTTCTATTCTGCTTTCATTTTTCATTAGATATGCCTGGTTGGTCATACATCATACATACATATATATGTGTATATATATATATATATATATATATACACATACATACATACATACATTCCTTCCTTTAAATTACATTTTGCTCCCACATATGAGTGAGAATATATGGTATTTCTTGTTTTGGGCCTAGGTTTGTTCCCTTAAGATGATATTCTCCAGTTCCATCCATTTTGCTGCAAATGACATTATTTCATTCTTTTTTCTTTCTTTCTTTCCTTTTTTTTTTTTTTTTTGTGTGTGTGTGTGTGGTACTGGGGGTTGAACCCAGGGCCTTGCGCTTGCATGCTTTCCAAGTGCTGGATCACTGAGCTGCACCCTCAGCCCATTTTTTAAGTTTTTGAGACAGGGTTTTGCTAAGTTAGGCAGACTGCCTCTGGTCTCAAATTTGCAATCCTCCTGCCTCCGCCTCCTGAGCCGCTGGGATTACAGGCGTGTGCCACCGCCCCTGGCTCATTCTTATTTATTTCTGAGCAATTTTCTTTTGTGTATATATCCCACAATATTTTATCCATTCTTATATTGATGGACATCTTGGTTGATTCCATATCCTTTTGATTGTGAAGAGTGATGCATTAAATATGGAAATGCAGGTGTCCCTGTGGTATGATGATTTATCTCCCATTGAGCATATTCCCTGGAGTGGTATAGCTGGGTCATATAGGAGTTCTAAGTTATTTCCATATTGATTTCCAAAGTGGCTGAACTGTTACAGTTCTACAAGCAGTGTAAAAGACTTCCCTTTTCACTGCATCCTTTTCAGCATTTGTTATTGTTTACATGATCTTGGCCATTCTTATTGGAGTCAGATGGAATCTCAATATTGTTTTGATTCGCATTTCTCTGATGGATAGAAGAACTTTTATTTTCAATACTAGGACCATAATGTTTGCTGAACATATTCCTCAAATAGTCCAGCTGTCCTAATATTACTTTCTCTTAGTATCTTGAATAGTTACTATTATATCACTTCCTTTTTCTTTTTTTTTTTATAGGAGGCAACATTTTATATTGCAATTTCTTATCTGGCTCAGCTCCATTGCCAGAGATTATTTTTGGTTGTTTACAATGTGACTATAGCTTTGAACACTGAGGAAGTTAATATAATAAGAAACCTATGTGAATTTTTATTTATCCAAAAATGAGACAGAACTTCTATGTATAGGTGATCTTGTGAAATCAATTGCTTTTTCTAAGGAAAAGAAAGGCTAATGGAGATATTCTCTACCAATTCATAAGTAAGAAACAAAAGATCATATGTCTCCGAGGAGAGCAAGAGAAAAAAGGCACAAACAGGGACAGTTTAGAAATATTGAGCTATATAATGAGGTAAGCCTGAAATGTTACTCATGTGATCAATAACATCAATACAATAATGACAAATAGGTCATGAGTCATAAGACATTTCTGAACATTTTGTGCATATGGGCAGGCTGTTAGTACAAAATTAATATTTACTGTTTGTGACCATGTTTTCTCAATATTGTTTATATAAGACAAACTGATGCAATGATTAATAATTATCACTTTTAACTTTCTATCTTTCTCTTCCCAATTACAATTTTTATTATTTTTTTCTGTGGTTAGCTTATAACATACTTCCCTCCAGTGATAGTGCCGCACTAGTCCAAATTCAGTAGTTTATGGTAAGAGGTGTGACAGTTACAGGTAGAGTATATACTTTATATAACTTAAGTTATCCTACCAAAGTAGGTAGGTTTTTCTATTAATTATCTATCACATAGAGTAAAGGAAAATTTCTCTTTAATAAATGGTGTAGGGGACAGTGGATTTCTACATGGAATAAAATTAACATAATAAGCATTAATTCATCACCTTACACTAAAAATAAACTAAAACTGGATCATAAATTTAAATATTAAAACTAAAATTATGAACATTATAGAAGAGAACATATAAGGTCTTCTTGATTTAAGATCGATTAAGACATAAAAAGAATCCCAGTGGCTTGGGAGGTAGATGCAGGAGGATCACAAGTTCGAGGTCAAAGGCAGTCTGTTTAACTTAGTGAGACCCTGTCTCAAAAAGTAAAAAAAATGGGCTGGGAGCACAACTCAGTGGTCCACCACTTGCAAAGCATGCAATGCTAGGCCCTGTGTTCAACCCCCAGGACAAAAACAACAACAACAAAAAAGATATAAAAAGAACATGCTATAAAAATAATAAATGGAAAATTAAAAACTTGCTCTTCAAAATTTAACTTTTTTTTGAGACCAGGTCTTATTATGTAATGAAGGCAGACCTTGAACTAGTGACCTTTTTGCCTCAGCCTTTAGAGTACTGGGATTAGAGGTGTGTGCCACCATACCCAAGTCTAAAAGTTACTATTGATTAAATAAAAACTGAGGCCCAGAATGGAGCAAAATATTTACAAATAATTTTTTATCAGACAAAAGATTTCTACTCCTATTATATAAAGAATTCTTAGAACAGAATAAGCATTATGTTGTATAGTTATACATATATACATATATATATTCACATGAAGTAAGGAGCTCCTTATTATCAGAATAACTAAAATAAAACATGGTTAAATGATGTACAACTCCTTGTAATCTAAAACACACCAAGAGATAAAATATGAAAACCATGATCAGGGATGAAGATGCAGCGCAAAGATGGAGTGCTTGACTAGCATATGTGAGGCCCTGGCTTTGATCTCCAGCATGGCAAACAAACCAACTTTCCCCTAAAACTCATGGTCACAGGAAAATCAAATTGATTGTTCCAAAAACTACTGGATGGTAAATTATATGATAAGGAAGGCTTATATCTGGAAAGACTTTTAAAGTTAACAGAGATATGTCTCCAATATATGTACTGAATATATTACTTTAAATATGAAGTTTTTAAAGATAACAATGACAATTGAAATATGTATTTTAAAAATTGGATATATCATATGCATGTTTTATTGAGCCCCAAACATAGTTTATTTCTTACTTGAATCATAAATGAAGGGTTCAAATATATTTATGTCTGTATGTGTTGTGCATACAAATATCAATATTCACATGCCATATGTAGGCATATATATGTGTGTTTATAAATATACATACAAATGTATATATATATATATATAGAGAGAGAGAGAGAGAGAGAGAGAGAGACAGAGAGACAGAGACAGAGAGAGACAGAGAGAGACAGAGACAGAGAAAGAGAGAGACAGAGACAGAGAGAGAGGGAGAGGGAGACATTATATCTCCATGTTTCTCTCTATGTCACATCCAATAAAGAGAGAAAGAGAAAGGGCAGGGCAGGAGGGATTCAATGTGTAAAATATGCCTGAGAGAAATTACCCTGTGAACTTTCCCTGTATTAGTCATTTTTAGTCATCTCATAAGAGTTAATCTGCTATCCAAAATCATATCTGTTTTTATAAATATGAGGAAGAGGTTTAATTACAACAAATCCTTTCTCATTAGTGTAAACAACAGCTAACTCTGATATGATGCTAATTCAATGTGATGAAAACCATGTAATGAAATAAGGCTTTCAAATCATATTAGTGTTCAAATGCTGTGCTTCATGATCATTTTCAACAGTATTATAGTCAGAGGTTAATGACATGATATCTTGGAGAGAGAGCATATTTTATTTGATCAGGTAGCTTAAGAGCTGACAAAATAGTGCAGTCGTGAGACTCTTGATTGCTGAACTAATTCTTCCTACTTGCTGGTTACTTAAGGAGAAGCTTACTGATTTCTTTAAGGAGACTAATTGGAAATGAATGAGCTCTCAGACTTTATCAATTTAAGAAGTAGGATAAATCATCCTAGTCCATGTACTTTTCACAATGTCCGTGGGTGGTAGTGGGCAGGTGGAATTAACTGAGCAATTTCATAATCATAGTCAATTAAATCATAGTGTGATAGTATCTAATATTTTGGAGTAAGATCTAGTTATTTAGACCTGAATCTGTATAATTACAGCTAGTTTTTTGGTTCTTTAAGAGTATTTTTATTTATCTTCAGAAATGATGACTTTTATTCAACTAAGACAGAAGCAGGGATCCTACTGGTTAAATCATATGAACTGTTCTGATTAGTGGTCCTATTGCCAGACCAGTAATGTCTGCTACCTTTACCCAGAATTCCCAAGGGAACAGCAACTCTCAAGTAAACCAAGAGTTCCTTGAAACACTTGAAAATTTTTATGCCTGGAAATTATACATTTAGCCACTTCAATAGCATATTCAAGCCAATTCCATATTAATTACAACTCAGTTTTTTTCAATGTGATTTTTCACATTTGATTAAGATTTTTAAAAGTTACTGTTATCTTTTATTGTGTGTATTTGTGAATGTATTTCTTGAAGAGAAGTAACAATATTTAAACTATAGGATAAATAACCTAACAAATGGAAAAATTCAATTTGTAGAATTTTTATTTTCACTATTATTTTATTTTTAATTGGGATTTCATTTCTTGTATAAATCCTTGAAGCTGTATGTACAAGATTACATTTATGGATTTTCCTGAAAATGGTTTTCATATAAAAGCTTTCATAAAATTATTAGATGGGATTTGGGTCTCAAAATGAAAATAACCTTACTTTTAAAGTTTCCCTACCCTCTTATAGTTTAATGGACCAATTTTGATGTTAAATGTCTCTGAATTGAGAACTTAACTTTTTCCTGGTTGCAAAGGTGTTGTTGTTATTGTTATTAGATGCTATTTCCAATCGTTGTCCTACTCATAGTGACCCTACGTACAACAGCTGAAACCATATTGTCAGTGCTTCTTTGCTATTCATAGGGTTTTCAGTGGTTGATTGATTTTTAGGAGTGGGTTGCCAGGTTCTTCTCCAATGCCTATAGCACCTGGTGTTCCTAGGCAGTCTCTCATCCAGGTACTATCCAGGTCTTACCCTGCTTAGCTTCCAAGATCTGACTGGATCAGAAGCCATAGTGACATGGTTACAGGTAGTTGCATATCCTCTGCAGACCAGCTGCAGCCTAGGATCCAGGGGTCCCTGAAGACAGATGAGGAGTCAGCGATGGGTAACAGAAACAACAGCTCGGAGGCAGTGTGAATCTGTTCAGTTTATTTCCAGATAGCCCAGTCTTTTTATACAGAATTACAATTCACTAAATCTTACTAAAGGTCAGAAAAAAGACAAGGACGTTGGTAGCATTGATGGATTACATCAAAGTTTTGTCAACAATCACTAGATTAAATTGTCACATGAGTGTCAGGTGGTGATCAAAGTGGGAGATGAACTTAGAGATAAATTGTGTTTACTTTAAAGAGATAAACCAAGAAGACCTGAGCATCTACATCTCCTGTAACAATGAACTATTAACTTTATGCAGGAATTTAGGGTGGTTAACTGTCACCTGTGTGTCACCCCATTGAGTCCATTGT
Source organism: Pedetes capensis (assembly GCA_007922755.1). NCBI lineage: Eukaryota > Metazoa > Chordata > Mammalia > Rodentia > Pedetidae > Pedetes > Pedetes capensis. The sequence goes on from VMDO01023964.1 coordinate 6,310, forward strand.
TATGACAAATGGGTGCTTTATCTTATCAAAATGATTTGCTTACTCTAGAACTCTTGGTACAAAGGCTTTTGTTTAAGCTGTTGGAAGTCTAGTTTAAGCTGTTGGAAGTCATTCAGGAATTTCCCTCTCAAGAAAGCCTGAGGCTACTAAACTCCCAATCTGAATTAGCATTGCCCACAGAGCCAGAAGATTCATTAATATTTCCCAGAAATCTACAATAGTGACCAATTAAAATTTAAGAAAAAGAAAAGATGAGGTTCCAAGTCCCTCTCCATGAAGAGAACTTTTGGAAGTACTCTTCCCATCTCTGCAGACTTTCCCTCTGAGGCTAGGAGTACTCCTCCCCTTTTGGTGGATTTTCCTTCCAATGCCTTAAAGATACTCTTCCTCATGTGGGGACTCTGTCTACCCATCATGAGCAGATCTGGACCCGGCACATGTCTAGAGTTTCTTAAATGACAACAGTGTTAACATTCTGACAGTCAGATATTTCTTCTATTACTCCAGTTATGTTCACTTCAAACATCAATTTTTTTGATGAACTACTATCTTGTTGACCATTTCCCTTTCTCAATCTCCATTATTATAGCATGTCATATGAGTTTAACAGAGACAAAAAGACACTAGGACTACTTGTTTTACTGTCTGTACTTGAAGAGACATGCACAGTGATCAATCACTAAATGATTTTGAAAGGAGTGATGTGATTGGTCAATAACCATGACACACATTTATATGTATAGTGACTTGCAAACTCCCGGCAATGAAATTCGTATTTTAAGCAATTACTACAGTTAATAAACTGTGATAACTGAAACTTAAATCAATATGTTTGAGACTGGTGTTGTTTAACTAACTGTGGTAACAAATTCATGCATATCAGGATGATGTAAGGGTGAGATAGAAAGCTTGCCTACCATGCAAGAGGCCCTGGGCTTCATCCCCACACCAAAACATAAAATAAAAACTAAAAAATTAGAATCACTTATATTTAATGCCTGACTTAAAATATTCTTCAAAACTTAAGGAAAATGCTTTTTCAGATCAATAAGTTAGGAGAATTTCTAACTACATTATATGAACTATATAGAAACATGGAAGAACTTATTCAGGGTGAAGGAAAGTGATACTAGTCTAAGTGTAAGAAAACATGCATCCAGAAGGAAGAAAGAACAACACTGGAAGGAATGTCTACCTGGGTAGGTAACTTAAAGGAACACATAAATTTTTCTTCTTTTAATTTATCTAAAAGTCAGTTGAAAGATTATAATTATTGTGAGGTCAATAATAGATAAAAATATTTGAAAATGATATAAACTGATCTGTCCAAGGTTCTTATACTTCACATGAAGAGTAATATAACTTATAGATTCTGAGGGAGAAAAAGTACTACATTAGAAAAAAACGCAACTGTAGATAGAGCTAAAACCACCAATAAGTGAATTAACATAGAAGAATTAATCCAGAAGAAAGTAGGTGGTGAGGAACCCAGAAAGAGATATCAGGTGGAAAAAACTGAACAATGGATGGTCCAAATCAATATCTACAGTAATTCCACTAAATGTAAACTGATGAAATATTCCTATTAAAATAGATATCCTCAGATAAAATAAAACAGGTAGTCCCAACTCTATGCTGTTGCAAAGAGATTAATTTGAAATGTAAAGATAGAAATAGGTTGAAAGTAAAAAGGTGGAAATCATACCAGACAGTAAACTTATGAAAGTTGTTTTGTCTATTTTAATATTAACATAGACTTCAAAGTAACATTAGCATAAAGAAGGTAATTTATAATACATACATGTCAGTTCATAAGGACCAGTTCAAAATCATGAAAAATAAAATGTGAACAATAAAGGATAGAGAGGGAAATTCACTAACATAGTTGGTGATTTTATACATATTATATCTGTGACTCTAATGATGCTACTTCATCTCTTGGGGTTAGTACCCTGGACTGTTAAGCAAACACACCTTATTTTAAAGGCAAAACTTAAATGAGATAATATTTGCTAAGCATTAAGCACAAGATTGTAGGGCACTTAATAAGATCTGTGGATGTTATTTTTTAAATTATAATAGCCCAATATATGAAGAAATAAATCCATTCTAAAACTTTGGCATTTTTAAATGTGAAAACAGCTTTCTTGAGCATTGCCAATATTTTCTTGTGTCATTTGATTGCTAAAATTTTCCATCTTTTTCAATAACTTTCCCACCTCAGTACTTTGCACTTTGGATTTTGACCCTTTCATTCTACAGGAATTGTTCTCTCAAAGGTTAAATCATTTCCTCCTAGACAAAAGAGATTGCATTTCTTAGACCTGTGTTCTTTGATGCGTTATTCACATTGTAGAAAACTGAACAGCCTTTCTTCTTTTGAAATGCTGTCCTCATTCTGACTCCATATGATGCAACTCTTTGAAATGCTCTCATGTCTTTGATTTATTCTTCTCTTTACCACTTACTATTTTACTGTTCTCTTTTTTCCTTCCTCATGCCTGCATGCTTTTGCAAGTACTATACCCCTGAGCTACACCCTCAGCCCGTTTATTTTTTTACTTTTTTTATTGGAAATTGTTAATGTACACCTTAATGTGATTCATTCTGACATGCTTTTCATTGTGACATTTCCATATATGCATTTTGATGTACATTATTCATATAGGTTTCCTTTTTTTTTTTTTTTTTAACTTTTTGAGACAGGGTCTCGCTAAATTACACAGACTACCTCTGGTCTTGAACTTGGAATCCTCTTGCCTTTGCCTCTCCAGTCACTGGGATTACAGTTGTGCTCCACTGCACCTTTACATTTTCAATCTAAAACTCCAATTCTTTCTCTCTCTCTTTCTCTTTCTCTCTCTCCCTTTCTGTCTTTCTTTCCTTTTTCTTTTTTCTTATCTGGCTTGAGATCAAACCCAGGGCCTTGTTTGTGTCAGGCAAATACTCTACCACTGAGCCACATCTCTATTCAAATGTTCAAACTCTTATTTACATGTTTTATTTGTGTGTGTGTGTGTGTGAGAGAGAGAGAGAGAGAGAGCAAATGAGTGAGAGAGAAGGGGAGAGAGAGAGGGAGGGAAGAGGGGAAGGAGGGAGGGGAATTTACTATGTAGTCTAGGCTGGCAAATAATAGTTCATGGGCACTATATGATTGGCTATGCAAAACATCCTTTTCTTCATTTATTTTCAACACAATTCAATGTCAAGTTAATTCTTTTCTCACCATTGACTGTCTAACATATCCATGTTAGGACAATAGTTCCTTTGTTGTTAGGTGCTGTTGACTTATATTTGACTCATAGCAACCCTATACACAGCAGAAGGAAACACTACCCTACACTGTGCCATGCACACAATCTTTTTTCTTTGAGCCCGTTGTTGTAGTCATTATGTTTCTTCTCATCTTGAATTGTGCCACATCAGCAAAAGGAAGTCCCAGGGGCTTCACTCCATTGCCATTATTAAGGTCAGCTCTACTTTGAGGAGGCAACATTTCCCAGATCTTGTCTTGAATGCCTTCCAGCATGGGGAGGGGGTGGCGGCTCATTCTGGCATTATATTTGACAGTGCTTCTCTGCTACTTATATGGTTTTCAATGGCTAATTGTTTCAGGTGGGGCTGGGATTTAGCTCAATTGGTAGAACACCACTCTGCAGTCTTTGAGGTCTGGGGTTCGATTCCCAACATCACAAAAATGGGAGAAGGATATGGCAATCCACTCCCAAAGCAATCCAGAAACAATCAGCCATTGAAAACCCTACGAGGGTCGCTATGAGTTAGACATGACTTGACAGCACCTAACAACAACAATTGTTTCAGGAGTAGGTTGCCCCATCCTTCTGCCTAGTCTGCCTAGTCTTAGTCTGGAACCTCAGGTGAAAACTGCCCACCATGGGTGGCCTTGCTGGTATCTGAAATACTGCTGGCCTAGCTTTCAGCATCACAGCATGACAAGCTGATAGACATGTAGGGGAACAGTTCCTTTACAAGACTAATTCATGCTCCCTGTCTTCCTTCCAGGCCATCCTGAGACCCATAACCACTTCAGTCTTCTTTGAGTAACATCTATTTCATGGTATTAGCTTCCCTTATAAACTGCAATGGATGCACAGGGAAAGTTTATATAAATTACTGACTGATTATGTCAGGTTTTCATAATCGGGAATGCTTTATTAATCTACTTAGTTTATCTACTTCCTTCAAGTATAAATTATATATACACTATTATTCTTGATAGCTCATGCTCCTCAGTTTCCCTTTCTTGTAGAGCACCCCTCTCTGTTAGTCTTCATCTTGACTCCTACTATGTTTCTTGCTCCATACTAAAAAATTTCTGCTTACTCTCTGAACATCAGCTATGGTATGCATATGAAGTTTTTGCTTATTTCACTTCACTTCATTTCCTTAAAACTCTCCCACTGAACCACCTTCTAAACTTTTGTTACTCAGATTTTCTGATTAAAATTCAGTCTCTCCTATGCTTAGCAAGGATTCTGCTGGGCATACTGGGACTTGCTGGTTGTCTTTCTATTAGCTTCTGCCACTGGAAGCACTAGAGGGAGCCTGAAGTCCGAGGATGGAGAGCAATTTTGGTCCGTTTTTGGCTCTCAAGTTTAACCTTGCTATTTGTTGTTGTCAATATCACCATAACAGTGCACCTTGTCCTTTACAGTAACAATTCACTTTAATAATGGCAGCTAGTTTCAATAACCAGTTTTTTTCCACACTCCCAGAATCAGCTTCATTGTGATACGTTATGCATACTCCAACCATCTCTTTGGCAACTCTCCCTCAAGTCCGAGTCATAGATTTATAATGTCCTGAGCCAATTATCGCAGATATGAAGTGCCCCATCCTTAGGTCAGAGTACCACATTCAAAGAGACCTCACTCTTGGCTTTTAAATTTTAATAATTTCAGGCTCTTTCTTTTGGGATCTCAGGTTAAAAGGTTTATGGCTACCTGCAGTGATTACCACTATGATACTTTAATGTTCCTGTCTGCCTTAACAGTTCCTCAATAACATTAAGAATTATTTTAAATAAAATATACCCAGTCAAGTAGCTGGAGTAGTGTCTGTTTCCTAACTGGACCCTGTTCTTTAGATCTCTCCTTTAAGCTATGACTCCATCCTAAATGCTTATGAATGCCAGCAGCTAATTTAAGGTGATTACTTTGTATTTGTTCTCTCTCAAAGTAGATCACATTTCTTTTCTCATTTCTTTTCTTTGGTTTTTCTTTTCATCGTCCTCTTCCTTCCTTCCTCTTTCTCTTCCTTCTTTCCTCTCTCTTTCTCTCTCTCTCTCTCTCTCTCTCTCTCTCTCTTTCTTTCTTTCTTTCCTTCATTCCTTCTCCTTTTTTCTTCAGCACTGCAAGTTTAACCTAGGGCCTCACATATCTTAGGTAAGTGCTCCACCTCCAAGCTGCATCCCTAGCCCCTTTATTGGTATTAGTATTAGTATGAGTATTTGAAAGAGAGGGTCTTGCTAGGCTGCTCAGGCTGCCTCTGGTCTCTAACTTGAAAACTTCCTCCTTCAGCCTCCCAAATAGCTGGGATTACAGTTGTGCACTACTGGATCTGGCCAGGTTGAGTTCCTTGAAGGCAGGATAGGATACTTCTTTCTTTTTGGTATTCTCAGAACTCAGCATATAGCCTGATGCATAATATATATTTGTTAAATGAACAGAAGAATGAAGGACAACATTGAATTATCTGAACTCTGCATGCCTGTTGTGAGGTGATGAAGCATTTTAGAAATCTCACTTTGTAAACTAAATGTCAGAGCAGAACAGGAAACTGTCTAGTTGGAGGCTGTAAGGAGCACCAACTACATAATCAATGACTCACTACTGAAACAGGTTTTCATCATTGTCTGAGAAAGGACAGACAGATCACTTTCTCCTTTCTCGTGAGAATGTGTACTTCGTGAAACCTTGTGAGGAAGAAGTCTTACATTATAATTTCTTTTGAAAATCTCCGATGCTAAACATGTTTCTAAGCTCTTATTGTTAAAAGTACATCATTTAAATAATAAAAATTACACCTACTTGGTGTTCTTTAATAAACAATAATAATATAATGAAAGGTGAATATTGCTATTTATCATTGTAATTGATATTTTCTATAGTAGGTATTTTTACATTTTGTGAGTGATAATTAATTAGAACACCCTATCACTTTAGTGCCTGTAGCGGTAGCCCTGTGGCATGCGATCCCGTCAGATCTTGGAAGCTAAGCAGGGTCAGGCCTGGTTAGTACCTGGATGGGAGACCGCCTGGGAATACCAGAAGCTGTAGGCTTGGGAGAAGGACCTGGCAACCCCCTCCCAAAAATCAATCTGCCATTGAAAACCCTATGAACAGCAGAGAAGCACTGACAATCGTGTTTCCCCTGTTGTACAGAGGGTTGCTATGAGTCGGATACCTACTCGAAGGCACCCAACAACAACAACAACAACAACAACATCACTTTAGTAGCACTTCTTTTTCTGAGAATATTGACACTTTATTTTAAACACAATCTGAGTTATTTTTGACATTCTGTTTTCTGAAAAGAAATTATAAAAATAACTATAAGTTTCACATTTATTTAAAATTTATTTGATACTCTGACAGAAATTTAAAAAGTGAAAACAATAGTATTAGCTTTTTTGCACCATGCATCCTGCCTAAATAAAACATGCAAGTGTCATTTTCACTGAGGGAATCTTCTTAACAGTTTAAAGAAATATTAGATAATCTAGGTAATGAAGATAATTGAACACATGTTTTTTAAAACCTATTTAAACTATGACATAGTTGTGCAAATAAAATTGGCTTACATTTTCCTGGGAATTTTATCCTAAAGAGGTCCTCAAGTTATATGTATGAAATAGTCCTAACACAATTATTTTATTTATACTCTCTCACTATTTCTATGTTCCTGGTTTTCTCTCTTGAAGATTACTCCTCCTGTCCTCATTTTTATAATTGCCATGGTAAACAACCAATCTAAAATAATTTGTCAATCTCTTGTTTATTTTGGATACCACTCAGAGAAGATGCAGAGAAAATGCATTTTGTTATACATGGCCAATTCTAAAGTGTTTTAAAGCTTTTCTCAAATAACATGAAAAATTCAGTGCATACTGTCTTCATTCCACAATGAACCCATTAATCCTTTCCCCTCTCACAGAGGATTATAGTTTATGCAATTCATCCCCTGTATTTTTATGAGTATAGCATCATCTTTCTAGAAGGAAGGTCTCAATCATTGTTATGGGCCTTAAGAGTTCAGATTTCTTTCCTCTGAAAGCAATTGACTACAGTTATATATAATCAGTATTCTTTTTTTCCCACTACCATGATTTCCTTCTTCTGACAACCAGACTTCACACAGTAGGATTTAGCAAGGTCAACAATTAAACACCTTGAGCTCATCCAATAGTCCCAGGATCATGACTTCACTAAATCAGGAGGCATAAAACATACATTAAGAATCTACAGAGATGGATAGTATAAAAAGGAAAGACACAAATTACAAAATCTGTTCAAATCAATGAGACTTTTTTTTTTAAAATCAGTATTAGGTAGCATGGTGGCTAAGAAAATAACATTCTTCCCCAGGGGTTGGTAAGTGTAGCATAATGAGTACAACTTTTATAGCAAGCAATTAGTCTGCCACCCAAGGCCATCAACAGAAAATAGAATTGCCAACCAGATCCATCCTGATCAAGAAGCTATATATACTGTTAATGAGCATCCTATATCTTTTCTTTCTTATTGGATTGATAAATTCAAGGACAGTCCAGGGTGAATTGTGTGAAGTAAGAGTTTGCCTACCTGGAATAAAGAAAAAAGCCCATTTTTGGTGGATATGTTTTTAATTGTTCCAGTAGCCATTTAAACTTTTCTTCTCTCACTTGTTCAACTGATGAGACAATAATTTTAACACTTAAAAGTAAACAATATTTCTGCATCTAAGGGTGTGATGTTTTGAATGGTTTGAATCTAAAATGCCCCTCAAAGGTTATGTGTTTTTACAGTTGCTCCCCAGGTGGTGGCGCTGTCCTAGTAGGTTATGGAACTTTGGGAAGTGGGACCTGGCTTTGCCAAAGTAAGTCACTGAGGCAGGCCTTTAGGGGTTTTATGTGGGCCCTGATTCTGATAAGTTGTTGGTGTTCCTGATGCACCATGGAATGAGGTCCACTGCCACATGCCCAGCCACCTGCCCTACAGCCATTCCTGTCTTGCTTCTGTGGTCTGAGATCCTCTAATCTGTGAGCCCCATTAATATTTTCCCCCCATAATTTGCTTCTGTCAGGAGTTTTGCACAGTGACTCAAAGTAATGTGGTATTTATGAAATCATTATTGGCATTTATGTCTAAACCAGATCTTTCTCTTTCTCTTTTGTGAATTGGATAGTCCAAATACAATTGGAAGAGGAGGAAGTGTGCCTCCCATTATGCAATTTCCTTTCTTTTAGGCTTCCTTTAAGTTTCAGTAGGCTGTGCTTCAGTTTTAGAACTTATTACATTTAGATTTTGAGTTATACAAAATCAGGTTAAGAGTCTATTTGTCTTTTTATGTATTGGGTAACTCAGTATTTTGTGCATAGTATCATTTAATAAAAATTGATTGAATAAAGTTTGCTGAAAAGTTGCATATGTTAATAAATTAACCATATTTTGTGTAAAAATTCAGGGAGTTTTCCTTCTCCCTTGGGACTGTGCTTTCTATATACCATCATTTCCTACTTCTGTAACACATGAGTAGAAGAAGTGTGCCTTTATTATTACCTGTCCTCTCTAAAGCTCTATTTATGACACTATAAATGCTAATTTAATTTTACTTCACATGGACAGTCTTCTTTCTGTTACCTGCTATTTCTTATCTAAGGAAACATTCTGCTTCTCCTAGTAATAATGATATTTAGCTTTTTAAATGTATGTTGTTGTTGCTGTTGGGTGTCCTCAGGTCAGGTCTGATTCATAGTAACCCTACGTGCAACAGATGAAACATTCCCCAACACTGTGCCATGCCTGGCACAATGTCAGTTGCTCTGCTATTCATAGTATTTTCAATGGCTGACTGTTTTGGGGGGAATGATTTGCTAGGTTCTTCTCCCAAGCCTACAACACCTGTTGTTCCCATCCAAGTACTAACCAGGCAGGACTTTTCTTAGCTTCTAAGATCTGATGGGATTGGAAGCCAGAGTGGTATGGCTGCAAGATTTTTAAATGTATAGTGGCTGGGACTTTCAAAATTTTATGGAGATTATGCCTTGCCTGCAGTATTAAACCTCTGCTGACTGTTTATCTAATTATTACTCTCCACCTGGAGTAGACAGATCTATTCAGAAATCCTGGCACTCTCTACTCCTATCCAAGACCCCATGACAAGCCCTGGATACTACAATCAGAACAGGCTAAGTAAGGCTTATGTAAGTGAAAAATGTGATAACAGAAGTGGAAAATTTTTGATTAGGAAGCAAATCAAGGAGATTATAAATTATATAAAGGCAGGGACATAACTTATTTTTCTTTCTAACTTGTGTTTCTAATAATTCCCTGACAAAGTATCATAATCTTTAAGTTAAACTTTAATTTTGATTTTACATTAACATAATATACACTTTCTTTTTTTTTTTTTTTTCATGGTAGTTTGGGTTGAACCCCAGGGCCTCGTGCCTGTATGCATTGCAAGTGCTACCACTGAGCTGCACCCTCAGTCCATTATTTTTACTTTTTTTTTTTTTTTTTTTTTTTTTTTTTTTTTTTTTTTTTTTTTTTTTTTTGCGACAGGGTCTCACTAAGTTACGCAGACTGCCTCTGGTCTTGAACTTGCTATCCTCTTGCCTCCCCTCCTGAGCCTCTGGGATTACAGGCATGCGCCACCGCACCCGGCTCAAGCCTTTACTTTCTAAGAATTGAATATCAAACTAACAAAACAAAAATGGCAACAGCTAATATAAGTGTATCCACATTATCAAAGCTACAGCTGAGTATTGAGATCCAGTTAGGAAAATGAACCCCTCACCTTAGTACTATCATATTCTTAATTTTTTTCTCAGTAAGGTGCTTTGCTCCAACACTACTATACCCATTTCTCAAAATACATACCATAGAAAACACAGAATAAATCCTCAAGTAGAAATTTGTGTTTGTTAAAATAATAATTTTTTTCTAGAAATCTACATCATAATGAGACTTCATAAGAGTAATCTAGTCCCCATTGGAATAGCTATATGAGAGCAGTAGCTTTCTTGCTATTGTTACTTTATGATCACTTTGTACTTCTCCTATATTGTAAATTTAAAGAGGATAAGAAATAAATCTGTACCTTTATCATTATATTGCTGCAGGTACCACTGTATATTTGAGTATGCTTAATAATGAGCTGAATGAATGAATGAATAAATGCATTCTGTTAGTTTTAGCCATTGAAAGTATAGCTTGCTTATATAAATGCTAACACACTTTAGATATTCCTAATCAGATTAAGAATTAAAGAGAGATCTTGAAATTCTAGAGGACAGCATATCTCATGCTGGATGTTCTGTCTTTGCTAGCTACTCCTTCTAATGTTTTTGGATTTATGAGAAAATTGAATAAAAGCTGTCTTCCATATAATTGAATCCCTGTTTATGAAACTAAAGTGATTGATCAAATGCTCAATTACCACATACATAAAATTGTTCCAAATGCTGATTACAGATACCAAACTAACTTAAACAATTAGCAAGTTAATAATATTTATGAATTTTTACCTCTATAAAGAGAACAAGAGAAATGACAGCCAAACCCCTATGGAATGGTATTTTGATTCCAGTCAGATCCACACCCATTATTTGGAGGCACAGATGGTAGAGATTGTGTCAGAAAAAAGTAGAAAATAACCACGAAGGGAAAGATAATTTGGAGAATTAAATCAATGCTGAGGAAAACACTCCTTTTTCCTCTAAAGCTATCATGAACTACAAAACTATTCTCAATTCTCTTCTGCAAATTAAGTCAAAAAATGAAGACATAAATAAAATAAATAAATATGGAGCTGTGAATGGCCAATAAGTACATGAAAAAGATATTTTACATTAATGACCAGAGAAATTTATATGAAATTATATTGACATATGATACCTTGAACCAAATATGTTGATATATGTACACTTTGAGAACTAATATGTGTTAAAAAATCACTGTTACTGGTTATGTGACATTTACTGTAAGCTACTTTACTCTTCCCATACTATCAACCATTCATGATGTTAAAGCTTATATCTTTTCATGTATATAAAATTCAATAAAATAAGAAAATCTCCTTCTGAATTTCTCTTCCACTCACCATTAATATTCATTTCATTTCATGATTGTTAATAAATATAATTCTGGTTAATGAAGAGGGATGCATTTTTACATGTGTGCATTGAAAGCTTTGCCTAAAGCACAGGGAATTTGGAGCAGAACATTTTAGGAGCTCCCAGGTTGGCTAATAGACTCATTCACACATACTGAAAATGCACAGAATTGTCATAATTAAAAAATAAATACCAAAAAACCAGAAAAGAAATTTGTGCACTTTATGAGGCAGAAGAAAATAGCAACTAGAATTATTATTTTTCTTTAATTCAATATTTTTGGAAATTATATCATGAATGAAATAGATAAAAATCACCATGCTGACTATGCTTTTGCTTTGAAAAAGAAAATGTGAGTTATTTGAGGCTGTGAATAGCCTAGTATCTAGCAAAATATAACTAATGAAGATAATGGAAGTTTTTCATTATTTCAAAGGAAACAAGCAGATGGGGGATACAAAATAGGAAAACTAATAAATTAGTAGTAATTAGAGAATACTTTGGGCTGGGGTTTAGCTCAGTTGATACAATGATGCTCTGTGCTCTCTGAGGCCCTGGGTTTGATCCCCAGCACCGCAAAACATGGGAGAAGGACCTGGCAACCCACTCCTGAAACAATCAGCCATTGGAAACTCTATGAATAGCAGAGAAGCACTGGCATGGTGCTGGACATGGCATGGTGTTGAGGATTGTTTCATTCTGTTGTTCTGGTATGAGTTGGATCTGACTTGAAGGCATATAAGAACAATAAAAATAGAATAGTTAGCTGTAGAATGATATGAAAATTCAAAAAATATCAGTTGCAAAGGTATACAAAAATCCATTAACAAAAATGGATACCAACCCATAATTTCCCATTACTAAATTTTTACATAAATGTATTTGTTTTTGTTAGGTGCCCTCCAGTCAGCTCCAATTCATAGTGACCTTATGTATAACAGAAGGAAACACTATCTGACACTGTGCCACACCCAGCAATATTCTCAGTGCTTCTCTGCTATTCATAGGGTTTTCAAGGGCTGATTGTTTTGAGAGTGGATTGCTAGGTCCTTTTCCCTAAATGTGCAGATAACTAAAATGGTAGCACCAAGAGGAACACATCTGTTGTTCAATATTCAAACTATTTTAAATGTAATTTTGAATATTATCACTCCTGAGTTTCATATCAGAGTTTTGAGTTTTTATTCAAGATACAAGGTGACTCAGTAAAAATTTCACATACATTACAAAGAATTAGCTGTTAAATAGTTTACCTTCATAAAGTCATGATGTAAATATAATTTTACCAGTTTCACACTGTATAATTTTTTTTCAGAAGAGACTTAAAATCATCCAGTTTTAACGTCGTCTTAGTGGCTTATCTTCTTAAAGAAATGTTTCCTTAAATATGCTCATTTTGTCCATTAAATATTCCTAAAAGAATTGGATTCTAGTCAGCTTTAAAAGTTGAGTGGAATCCTTAAAGCTTTCAACATGACAAGGTAATATTCTTCTGCCAATTTTTATAAAATCTTTCAAATATATTCCACATTATAGAAAATATATTGAAGCAACTTATAGGTTATATTTCTTATCACATTTTCACACACTAAGACACATGCCAATTTTGTAAAATGAGTTTCATAATTTAAATTTTTTGTTCTGTAATTGAAGTTTGTGGAAAGTCAAGGTAAGAAAGAAAGCAACAGTTGAAACATGCTATATTTGAGAGATCCCTTCAGTCCTTCTATGTAAGGTTTATGAAATTAGTCATCTTTTTTCTGCTATAGAATTTCAAAAAATCAATCGACTTTCTACCTACGAAACATGCGATAAAAATGAAAAAACATAATTAAGTCATTTTATTTCTTCTTAGAAGCAATTGAATTTTTTAAACTTATAGTTATTTGTGGATTATAGAGTAATAAGTCATTTGATATATCCATTATGCAACTATTAAATTGGTGTTGCTTACACATCCATTACCTTACATATTTTACAGAAACAGGATGAAAAAAATAAGAAAAAAATAGGAATTTTAATTAATATGTAATGACAGTCATATATAACCACTGGTTATACTCTCCTTAATTTTTTTCCTGCCATATTTTTTATTTTTCTCTTTTTTCATATATTCATAGCTAGTCTTAGCTATAAGACTTTTCTGGTGGAATTTCTAGGGTCCTTTAGGTATGGGATCATGTCATCTGTGAATAGGGATAATTTGACCTTTTCTTTCCTTGTTTGTATTCCTTTTTTCTTTCTCTTGCCTAGTTACTCTGGCTAAGATTTCAATCACAATATTCAATAATAGAGAGGAGAGTGAACATCCTTGTCTTGTTCCTGATCTTAGAGGGAATCCACTCAATTTTTTCTCCATTTTATATGATATTGGCTATATATTTGTCACATATATGACCATTGTGATGCTGAGACATGCCTTCTATACCCAATTTCTTCAGGACTTTTATTACAAAGAGATGTTGAAATTTGTTGAAGGCCTTCTCAGCATCAATTGAAATGATCATGAAATTTTTATCTGCAAGTCTCTTGATATGTTGAAGTACATTAATTGACTTACTTATGTTGAACCACCCTTGCATCTGTGGAATGAAGTCCACCTGGTTGTGATGTATGAACATTTCTTTTTTTTTTTTTTGCAATACTGGGAGTTGAACCCAGGGCCTCGCGCCTGCATACTCTGCAAGTGCTGGACCACTGAGCTGCACCTCAGCCCATTTTTTTTACTTTTTGAGACAGGGTCTCTCTAAATTACGCAGACTGCCTCTGGTCTCGAACTTGCAATCCTCCCTCCTCCACCTCCCGAGCCGCTGGGATTACAGGCGTGCGCCACCATGCCCGGCATGTATGAACATTTTTATGTGATTTAAGTTTACAAGAATTTTATTGATGACTTTTGCATCAATATTCTTCAGGGAAATAGGTCTATAGTTTTCTTTTTTGTAGTGTCCTTATTTGGGTTTGGTATCAGGATGATACTGGCTTCGTTGAATGAATTTGGAAATATACCTTATTTTTCTGTTGTGATATAGTTTGAGAAAGTTATTAATTCTTCTTTAACAAAATTCAGTTGTGAGTCCATCAGGAACTGGACTTTTCTTTGTTGGGAATTTTTAATTTTTTTTAACTGCCTCTATTTTGTTGGTGATACTGGCCTGTTTAATTTGCTTAAGTATGCATACAAAATTTTAAGAAAAATATAAGGCAGAATTTTCTATATAACAATATTTATTTCAAGACCAGATTCTGTGGCTCAGGAGGCAGAATGGGGAGGATCACAGGTTTGAGGCCAGAGATAAGACCAATTTTCAAGAAATAAAAAATGGGCTGGATCTGCAGCTCAGTGGTAGAACGCTTGCAATGAATACTCAAGGCTCTAGGTTCATCCCTCCAGTACAAATTGTAAAAATAGCGGCTATTTTTCTCCATCTTCAGCTTTGGAAGTACTTCCTCAATTCAGTTTAATGTCCGCTTTATGTTATGTCATTTTAATTAGCATGCAAAATTGTAAATATTAAAAGGCTACAATGTGATATTATAACAAATGCATAAAGTATATACTGATCAAACCAGGGTAATTATAATTTCCCTCTGCTTGTCATTCATATTTGGAGTCTCTGAGCTTCTCTCTTCTAGACATTCATAAACTATACAATAGGTAGTTGTGAACTACAGCCATCCCACTTTGCTGCACAACACCAGAATTTATTCCTTCTATCTGAGGGCCACTATGAGTCAGATACCAACTCCATGGCACCTAACAATAACAATAGCATCTGTGTTTTGTTACTCATTATCCAGCCTCTTTTTATTGTCCTCCAACCTACCCTTCACAGCCTCTAATAATCACTATTTGCATTCAGATAGCTTTTTAATTTTTATTGTTTTAATTTTTTTGTAGCTTCCACACATGTGGTATTTTTCTTTTTGTGTGGCTTATTTCATTTTGAAAGAGTCTGTTTATGATATTGAGGTCAGCTTTCATTGGGAAAAAATATCCATGAATCCATTTCCTGTAGTAGCAGTAGTGAAGATTAAGTATAGCACTTTACTAAGATTATTATTCTTTTATTGCTTCTTTCTTCTGTCTTGTAGCATTTAAAAGAGGGCTTCAGGCTGGCATTAGGGAAGAGGAACTATTTCTGAAAATGAGGTTGAATAGTTCTAAATAATTTATCACAGTAATCAATAATATAAAAATGGAGGCAAATGGAATCCTCTTTTGATATATGACCTATAACTATTTCATAAAGATTAAACCAAGTTTATCCTTCAGCAGAAACACATTTTAGACTTTAGGAAACTCAAAAATTCCTAGGCCCCCCAATTTACCTAGAAAAGTATGGGTTAATTATAAAAATGATTAAACTAGATCAAATATAGAAATAAAATATATTACTAATTATGAATTTATAAAAGTTAGAATGACACTCTGAACATCAGTATACTTCTGTCTACATTGAACCATGGATGGAAACACGTTCTTTGGAAACCTATTCACATCAATAATCCTTTATCTATGCATCAAAGCTCTAGAAAAGATTTGGCAAAAGGGCTATCATTTTAAAAATTGATAGCTTTTTCCTTATTGTAACCCTGAATGTTAAGCTAATAAAATATATGAAGAAAAACCACATGCATACTTATTTCCCTTAACTTTCTTCTTATAAGGACAGCCTTATAACTATTTAGTGGCCATCTGGAAAATATTAAGCATGACTTTCATGCAAAAATCATTTTAATAATTTTGTGTAAGAGAGGCAATAAAAATCATGAGCTATGAGAGGTTACTCTTTTTTTACATTAATATATGTGTAAACTAGGTGCATACTTTTAAATGATATTAGGCTAGATTTAGAGGAACAATAATTAAAATAAAAAAATTCAATAAGAATGATGAAGAAATCTACCTTAAGTAAATAATATTTTTCAGAAAATTATTTAATATGAAAAGTACTAAAAGTTAACTAGCTCTCAGAAAGTATATTTGCATCTGGGAAAATAAATACGGAAAACTACAGTTTATTACTTCTTATGAAGAATGGACTACTTTCCATACCTGTAATGTAATAGTTTCCAGATCTTATTCTTTTATCACTTCCTTAATAATTTGCATAGATTTTAACATAAATATAGGTAGATAGATTCAGGTGACTATATGTTAACCTAGTTATAGTAAAAATGTGAGAGATGACATACATTTTGATAGTTTATGTGGATTCATAGTGTACATGTAGTGCTACAAAGACTTTTTTTTTTTTCAGTACTGGGGGTTGAACCCAGGGCCTTGCGTTTGCATGCTTTGCAAGTGTATACCACTGAGCTACACCTCCACACCTTCTTTTAATTTTGCGACAGAGTCTTGCTAAATTATGCAGACTGCCTCTGGTCTGGAACTTGGGATCCTCCTGCCTCTGCCTACCAGGTCACTGGGATTATAGGCATGTGCCACCGCCCAGCCAGTACTACCAAGTTTTACAAGGGATAAATCTTTTAACTAGCCCTATGTGGTGCATGCTTGTAATCTCAGTTTCTTGGAAAGTTGAGGGATTAGGATTGTGAGTTTGAGGTCAGAGGAAGCCTGTGCAACTCACCTAGAAACTGGCTCTAAATAAAAAATTAAGAAAGGAGTGCAGCTCATTCACCAGGTGCTGTACCCTTGAGAGAAGGCCCAAGGAACCCATTCCCCCAAAACAATCAGCCATTGAAAACACTATGAATAGCAGAAAAGCACTGAGAGTAGTGCTGGGCATGGCATAATGCCAAGTGGTGTTTTGTTTTGTGGTGCACAGAGTTGCTATGAGTTGGACCCGACTTGAGGTACCTAACAACAACAGGGATGCAGCACAGTGGTGAAGTGCTTTCCTAGCATGCATGAGGTTCTAGTAACAGAAAACAATAAATTTTAAAAAGCCATGTTTTGTTAAAAATATACTTGCATTTTCATGTTCTTACTTGAAATTGAATATTAAATTTTTATTGTATTTTATACTGTCAAAGACCAGAGAGAACTCATATATTTGTTTTAAAACCAAGTTAGCAAATCATTCTAATTTTTCTAGGAGTATTCACTCTTTAATATACTGCATAAATATTAGATTATTAAAAATATTGTGGATTTATGTGCTAAAGTTTCAGAAACTTCTATTGTAATTTTATGAATATTAGACTAATAGTCTTTGATTGTTTTTTCATCTAACAATCAAGCATTTTTATCTTATTTTGACTTTTCTTGAGCTGGTAGCCAACATTTTTAAAATATTGGAAGTTAAAGATTTTCTTTCTCTGGGAATTCTCCAGAACACTCATCTGAGATTTTAAATGAGTACTTAATAATATCCATAATCCTATTAGAAAATTAGCTCCATTACAATTGCAATATTTTATCTAATCTACAAATTCTTCTTCAAGTAGCTAATTTATGCCATCATGTTTCCTTAGAAAATATTCCACATACATATGATGAAAGAATCTTATTAAACTCTCGGAAAAGACTGGGAATGTTGAGGTTGCCTTTATAATAATAGTCATTTCCCTCAAAGCCAGGCATAGTGGTGCATACCTGTCATCCCAGCACTCAGGAAGCTGAAGCAGGAAGATTTCAAGTGTGAGACCAACCTGGGCTTCACAGCAGAATCCTGACCCCAAAAACAAACAAGAAAAAGAAAAAAGAAATGCTTAATGACATAATACCATGTCATAAGTAGCCATTAGTTAGCCAAGTGAGGTGGTACATGCCTATAATCCCAGCAATTTGGGAGGCTGAGGCAGGAGGAATGCAAGTTTGATGCCAGAGGCATCCAACATAATTTAGGGAGACCTAGTCTCAAAAAATGAAAAGGGGACTGAGAATGCATGCAGCTCAGTGTTAGAGCACTTGCCTAGCATTTGCAAGGCCCTGGGTTCAACTTGTAGTACATAAAAAGTACTGCAAAAAAAAAAAGGTATCATTTCTTTGGGGCCAATGTTAACTGTGGATCTTAATGGTAGGTACAGAATGTAGAGAATGCTGGAATAAATTTTGTGGTGAGATGGGTTGAGCTAAAAGCTTAACTCAAACTTCAATGCTTTGTAAATGGCACACAAAGCTTTGCCTCAAATTTTAAATTGTTTTGTTTATGTATGAGACTTGCTCACTACTCACAATAGAAAAAGAAAGAAGTTCATGACCTCAGGTACAAATAACAGGGGGTTCTGGGTTTGGCTCAGTAGGTAGAGTTCTGCTCTGCACTCTCTGAGGCCCTGAGTTCGATCCCCAGCACTTCAAAAATGGGAGAAGGACCAGGCAGTCCGCTCAGGAAAAACAATCCCCAAACAATCAGCGATTGAAAACTCTATGAATAGTAGAGAAGCACTGACATAGTGCTGGGCGTGGCACAGTGTCAGGGAGTGATTCATTCTGTTGTAACTAGGTGCGTGATACAGATGTCCCTAGAACAGAAAGAAGTAAAGAGAGATCTGGGTGATGGGTTAATCTTCAAGTGTCTCTAGTAAGTCATCCATAGATACATGACAAAAGACCAGCATAGTACAATATTTTGCCTATAGTTAACATTGTTTTATTATATACTTAAATTTTTATTAAAAATAGTTGTAAATGATTCAATTTCAAAGTAAAAATATATTTAGTATAATGGAAAATATAACTTAAAATTCTGATTTAATTTCATAGGTACATTCTCCTTACTTGTGACAAATACAATTAGTATAGGCTCAAATAAAATGAAGTATGACATCTAACTTTTAGCTCTGAGATAATAGTATGAGCTGCACTAGAAATTTAGCATAATCTATAGAACTCAAAAATTTGCATTTTATGTGACTTTTATATGGATAAAATGCAACTCTTGTTCTTTAGTACACAAAATCTATGATTTACACAGAAAAAAAGCATTATATTTTTATTTAAAAATGTATTCATATTTGTTTAATAATCACATAAAATTGTTATTTGGTCTTAATAACGGTATTCAAGGGCTGGAGGTATAGCTTAGGGGGAGAAAATTTGTTTAGCATGTGTGAGGGCCAGGGTTCAATCTTTAACACAACAAGAACAGAAAAATAAAAGATAAAATAAACTTTGCTGGGAGACATTGCACATTCATAAAGATGAAGTAGGAAGATTGTGAGTTCCAGGCAAGAGAGAGAATCTAGAATTTATCAAGAAAGACCCTATCTTAAGATTAAAAATACTGTCTGAGTATGCAGCTCAGTGGCAGAACACTGATACCCTGAATTCAGCCCCCCAGTATTAAACAGAGGGTAAATTATTCAACAAGTAGAAGATTTGTGAAATAAGTTACCTTATTAGTAATAAATGAAAACATTAAAAGCGAAAAGACTATTATAATCAGTTAATCATTTTGTTTCAGAAATAAATGTTTTCTTGTTTTAAGATGAGCAATAACATAGAGATCATCCAGTTTAGTTCCATATTTTAAATCAAAGGTTAAAAGTAAAAAGATATTTCAACCAATATTAAATGGTAGACATACATGGAGGGACAATTTAAGGATTCTTACTATAGCCAAGCTAGAATGCTATCAGTTATGTGAGTTGTAATATGAAACAATTTCTCAACCATGTGGTTGATACTGGCCTAGAATCTTGGTAAAAAGAAAACAAACAATAAACAGCCACTGTGAAGGGTTCTAATTAGTGAGCCACCTTAGTTTCTAAATTCCTCAGACCCCTGTAGAAATATAACCTAAAAGAGACATATACCAGCTGGCACGGTAGTAACTGCTTGTAATCTGAGCAACTCAGGGGGCTGAGGCAAGAGGATGGCAAGTTCCATGCTACAGGCATCCTACATAACTTAGCAAGACACTGACTCAAAATTAAAAATCTTATAAATGCACTCTGTGATAGAGTGCTTGCAAAGCATGGGTGAGGCCTTTGGTTTAATCCCCTAGTACCTCAAAAGAAAGAGGCGAGGGTCAGAGAGAGAGAGAAAGAGAGAGAGAGAGTGAGAGAGAGAGAGAGAGAGAGAGAGAGAGAGGTTGAGAGAGATATACACCAACTTTCTGCAGTTTGCCCCTTGAGGGAGGGACTATATGTAGTTAAGACAAAAGTAAGTTGGAAATAAAAAGGAAACTGAATAAATCAGTAAAACCAAAGATCTTTCACTGTACAGTGATATTTCCCAGTAGAGAAAAAGAAACTCCTGAGAATCAGAGAAACCTGAGATAAACTTCTGAGGCAATTTGATTCATTGAGTTTCAGTGGATTAGTCCAGGTAGACATATTGGTATCACTTTTACATTAAGTAAAAATAATTGAATTTAAGATGGAGGGGGAGGAGGGCCAATGAGGAGTGTGGAACGACAGAGAGGTCAACCCAACCTCAAAATAAATAGTCTAATAGTTCGGGAAGTAATGATAATAATAATAATAATAATAATAATAATAATAATAATAATACCAATAATACCAAAGGATGGCAATAATGCAAATGGACTAGATTAGTCATGTAATACTGCTTAGAATGTAAAAAGATATATCACTGTAAAAAAAAGTTTGGACTTAAAATCGGGAGGCATGTGTATAGATAAATATTCCTACAAAAAGATATACAAGTAGAAATGAGGCCACTGTTAGGGGGAGGTGGGGGGAGGGAGGAGGGGCACAAGAGGTTAGGGGGAAGTTATGTGACCAATGTACAATGAAACACATATATGGAAATGTCACAATGAAATACATGTCAGAATGAAACACACTAAGTTGTACATTAAAAA
This sequence comes from Pedetes capensis, assembly GCA_007922755.1. NCBI lineage: Eukaryota > Metazoa > Chordata > Mammalia > Rodentia > Pedetidae > Pedetes > Pedetes capensis. The sequence goes on from VMDO01023964.1 coordinate 27,385, forward strand.
TTTCCAATAATAAATAAAGAAAGAAACAAATAAATCCACCCTCCAAAAAAGAATTTAAACTGATTTTAGCATTGAACTAAACATTATTATTATTGGTGTTTATTACTTATGATGAGCAAATCATAGTGAAAAGGAATCTATAATGCAAATAATTAAATTCCTTTAAGAAAGAGGGAAGGTATTTTTAACATAATTATTACAGACAATCAATAATTCTCACTGGAAAAAATTTAGGTAAATATTGATAGTAAATCTCATAATATGCAACTTTCAGGGGACTCCTTATAATCTATGTTGCATGTCCTGAAAACCGGGATGTAGACATATAAATCTTTTAAGTGCCAAGACAGACTCATGCTTAATTTCCAACAATATGGTAGGCCAAACTAAACGTTAATGCCTTCTGATTTTTTTCACCAAATATTCAAGTAGAACATAAATACCTAACAGCTGTTGTTTAAATGGAATAGTTTTAGGTCTTTCAATCAGACAGATTTGGGCAATTTCAGATTTATATTTTTCATTAATTAAAACTCCAGCATCCTTCTGATACCCTTGTTTTAACCTTTAATCTCAGGATCCAAGAATTTTTTTTCTCCACAGACTTTGAGTAGATGGAGTCATTATTTCAATAAGTCCTACCATGAATTCATTTTCCATTTTCTTTGTTGGGGTAGAACTTGCAAGATAAGAAAAATGTTGATATCTTCTCAGAAGCATATTAACTCTACAATTGTATTCTAAAAAAGTATATATCATTATTTTTTTGCCTTGAGTCACATTACCAACACTATCCAATCAGTATAGGCATTGGCTTCTCCTAGGTTTCACAAGGGAGCAAAGGAAGAAATAGAAAAGCAAATTCTTATTTGTTTCATATTTCATCTATAGTATATTCTGCTTATGCTTGTTTTGAAAATTGAATTTGTTCTAATGTGCTATGGTTTAGATATTGAATATTACCAAGAGGGCCATGTATTGAAAACTTGGTTCCTAGCCTGAGTGCTATAGGGAGGTGATGGAACATTTACGAGTTAGGTTCTAGTAGACAGAGGTTAGGTTATTGGAGTTGTTGTCCCCATGGGGATGTAGGGTCCTTGGCCCCTCTTCTTCTCTTTCACTCTCTAGCTTCCATAAGATGAGCAGCCTTGCTCTCTCTTGTGCTTCCCATCATGATGTACTGCCTTGGCAAAGACCTCAAAGCAAAATGCCAATCGGTCATGGACCAAAACCTCTAAAACCATGAGCCAAAGTAAACCTCTCCTCCTTATAAGTTATTTCAGATATTTTGTTACAGTGATAGAAAACTAACTCTGGAAACAGTTTGAACATAATTCAAATGCTATATATGTTTATGTTAGATTTTATCCCATGAAACCCTACGAGAGCACAATATTCTGCAGCTAACCTTTGTAGGAATTGTTAAATAGTACACACCCAGGACATCTATTCACTTCAATTTATTATATCTGCTATGAGTCACATCCATAGATTAGATGTTAAAAAATTCCATCTAATTTCATGTGACCCTCCTTCCACTGAGTCACAATAACTTACAAGGTCATAGAGGAAGAATATACCATACTTCTTTAGTTTCATAATGTCAATCAGATTTTCGGTTGATTTTATATTTAATACAGAAAAAACAAACGCTTTTCCCAAATACTTACACAGATGGTTACTATTTCAGCTATGATTAATCTTTTTGTAAAGACAACTGCTCCCAAATGACCTATTTTTGCTAATTTCCAAGAGGTTGAGAAGTGTCTCACCATTTACATGTCCCTGAGTTTTGGAAACTGTGCCCAAACATGTATGGCTATTGTAAGTGTTAGAGTAGGTCAAATGACTAAGTTACCTTGGCTACAAATAGCATTATAATGATTTTATAAATAGAATTTAATTACCATTATCTATGTTTTCAAAGAGACCTTTTGGAAAATCTAGCTTTTGGATAGTGCTGTATTGTTGAGTTTTGTATGAACTAATCTAGCTTCACTGAAAAAAAGAAAAAGAAAAAAAGAAAGAAAAGAAAAGAAAGAAAGAAGAAAAAAGGAAAGAAAAAAAAGAACCACAGCTTTGGACAAAAGTCTATAGTGAGTGCATTCGAAACTCCCCTTGCACTAGGGCTGCCTGGAGCTGGGGGAAGACATTTTCCTCATTTGCTCTCTCCCGTCACACTGTCAGCTGGTCCCCTTCTCAGGTGTAGATCACCTCTTATCATTTCACCCAGTTTTGATCCTCTGAGGGGAAAATCCCGGGATTACCCAGCCAGGATAGGCCTCACTGCTGAGACAGCTCTGCTCAGCACTTGGAAGAAAGCCTGACAGGTTTCCCCGGAAAAGTGGCCATCCATGGAATGAATGAAATGTTCTCTTTCTGTTCAAAGACAACCTCTGCAACTTCTCCACAACAAAGGGAGTCCTGATGGAGATGCTACCTGTCACCATCTCATTGAACCCCAACCCAGATGACCAGCCAACCCTCTAATTCACAGTGCCCCACCTATGTGCTGCGGATCAAGCCCAGGGCCTTGCACATGCCAGGTGGCTTTATGGTGCATGCTGCAGGTGAACTGAGACCTTCTCCAGAACCCTCCCATGCCCACCAGGCAGGCCTGGCCCTAGTTTACTAACCTCAGGGGATGCATGTGGCCATGTCTGGTACCCATGAAGTGAGACAAAGAACTGTCTTCCTGCTTCCTGTTACTACCACCAAGTCAAGATGGGCTCCTGAGACAGAAGACCAGGAGAATCAAATGGGCACATGGATCTCTTCTCATGACGGCAGGATAGAATCCTGGAGACTCGGAGGGGAGTTTGCCCACACACCCACGGGAGCCAGACCCAACACAGCATGCAACCTTGACATCACACTGTCACCCTGCCCGTGGGACACAAACTGCAAGTTTTCAGGTGAGCCAGCACGGAATCGCTACCTCCCTACTGTTGTGGCAGTGCCAGCAGTACACATCCAGAGCTGAAACACGGCTCCCTATCTCCTGTTGTGGCGGGACAGTCATGCAGACTCAATCTCCACAGACATATGGGCACACATAGGCCTGGACCCCAGACACACCAGAGGGGATCCTAAGTCATCCCACTGCACTGTGGAGAAAGGTGAGGTCTGTGGAGGAGGCTGAGCACCACGGCGGACAGAGTGCTCCTTTCTGGCAGAGACTTGCGG
>VMDO01023965.1:0-30609 GCA_007922755.1 Pedetes capensis
TACATCTTAATGTGATTCATTCTGACATGCTTTTCATTGTGACATTTCCATATATGCATTTTGTTTTACATTATTCATATAGGTTCTCCGTTACCCTCTTGTATACTTCTTCTCCCCTTTCCACCCCCCATCAAAGACTTCTCTACCATTTACTTGTCTTTTTATGGTAATATTTTTCTATATATCCTTGGGTTCCAGTTCTGTTTAAGATGGAAACCTTTCCTGTAGTGAACTTTCTTTTTACCTTGTCAGAACTATTACATGCATTTTCTAGACCATCTATAATTATACCATTCTTAGCTTTTTTTCTTTTATTATGATCTGACCTTTGTATAGGATTTTTTCCTTCTTATAATTTTGATTCAGCTCCCACATTTGAGTGAGAACATGTGGTGTTTCCCATTCTGAACTTGTGTTCATTCACTTAAAATAATTTTCTCCAATTCCATCCATTTTGCTGCAAATGGTGTTATTTCATTTTTTTTTATTGCTGAGTAGTATTCCATTATGTATATGTATCATGGCATTTTTATCCATTCTTCTGTTGAAGGGCACTTTGCTTGATTCCATATCCTTGCTATTGTGAAAAGTGCTGCATTGGACATGGAGATGTAGGTGTCTCTGTGGTATGATGTATAATCCTCCTTTGTTGTTGTTGTTGTTAGGTGCCGTCAAGTCGGTATCTGACTCATAGCGACCCTCATAGGGTTTTCAATGCAGACTGTTTCAGGATTGCCTTGGGAGTGGATTGCCAGGTCCTTCTCCCATTTTTGTGGTGCTGGGAATTGAACTCCAGCTTAGAGACTTAGAGACTGCACCATAGCACTCTACCAACTGAGCTAAATCCCAGCCCATAATTCTCCTTACATATTATTAAATTTTATTTGATATAATTTAAAAATTTTTGCCTTTGTGGTCATAAGGGTATTAGGATATGGTCTGTCTGTCTGCCTTGCTTGCTTGCTTGCTTGCTTGCTTTGTTTCTATTTTGCAGTGCTGGGCCTAGGGCTTCATATATGTTAAACACATGACCTACCACTGAGCTGTACTCTCAGCCCATGGCTTTCTTTTCATACAATGTATTTTTTGGTTTTTATAGCAGTCTAATTATGATTCTGTAGAATAAGTTGGAAAGTATTTTACCATTTTAGTTTTCTGGGAGAGTATTTATAAAAGTGGAATTTTTTCTTGAATGTTTAATTGAATTTACAAAGATGATCATCTAGGTCTGGAGTGTCCTTGAAGAAAATTTTTAAATAAAAGTTCCGTTTCTTTATTAGATATAGGGCTATTCGGATTACCTATTTGTTCTTCAGTAAGCTTCGATAGTTTGTGTCTTTCAAGAAATTTTTTTCATTTAATTAGATGATCAAATTATCTATTGTTCATGGCATTCTCTTATTATCCTTTTAATGCCTACAAAGTATGAAATGAATTCCTCTTTCTCATCCTTATCCTTTAATTAATATCATCCTTTTGGAGTCACATATGACCCCATGACACGTGAACTTTTGCTTAGGTAAGTGCTACAGTACCTCGTGTCTGGCACCTGCCTTGGGGTCTATTTTGACCCCACAATATCAGATAGGGTTTAGTGTTGATATTTTGTTTCTTATCTCATTTTTTCCCTGTCAAATTGGCCAGACACTTATACATTTTGTTGATCTTTTGGAAAAAATACAGTTTTGATTTCATTCAGCTTTTGAATTGTATTTGGTTTTAGGTTAAATTTTCTCTTTTCTTTATTGTTGCCTTTGTAGATGGAGGTAACTATTAAGTAGCTATATCAGTAATTCTGTGAAAAGAGCATTAGAGTCACATATGTAAAATATTAAGACAATAAATTAAGAGACCTTTTTGATTTTTGATTAACTCTAGTGAGTAGAATGTTAAGGAAGAATGTATAAACAATGAAAGTGCTATTTTTACAGGGATACCATTAATTGAAGTAATATGGGAGGAAGTCTCAATTTAAGAAAATACATGGTGTTTTCTGTGTGTTTATATAGAGATTGGTTACCTGTATGACTTCTGAGCATTATATGCAAGAGGCCATCATATACTTAGATATGAAAATCCTTTGGACTGTTATCAGTTAAATATATAATATAAAGGAAGTTCTTTTTATAAGACTGAAAGAAATCTTATTTCTTCTTACATATTTATAAAAAGTTACTTTTAACTCATTTAAACTATTATGACTTTAGATTACTTTGTTTTTGTAATACTGGTCAAACTATAGGCAGAAAAACAATACATATCTTGAATCTAATCTGCATGTGATTCTAATCTATATTTGATTTTGTCACCCTCTAGAACTATTGAAAGAGTGCAGACTGATTCCATGATTTATGGTATATTTCATCCATTCTTTTATCTCATTTTCTTGCACATATTGTATTATCTGTAGTTTCCTTTATCTTCCTCCAAAAAGTAAACATACAGTGAAATTGCAATTTATATTTTTGTTCTGTATTAAGGTACATATCAGAGTATCCAACATAGATAATGTACCAATTTAAAACTGTATGCTATTTCATTTATTAAAAAATAAACTATACTGTTTCTATTTTCTCGGGGTTATGGGATAAATCAGAATATTATTTGCAAGTATTAAGCAGTAATATATTTCATTCTCTGTGGTGAGAAAGGTTGCATTTAATCTACTTTGATCAGGCATTTGCATCTTATTCTTTCTGTTTTGGAAATATTTGAAGTATTAAAGCTATTTATTTCTTTGTTTGCACTATGGCTTACCTAAATTATTTTTATATTGAAAATTATTATAAAGTTGCCCACCAGAGTAAAAACTACAGAGAATAATACAATAGAGTACCATGTGTCCATCACTTAAATTCAGCAATTATCAGATTTTGTCATATATCTTCCATATGTAATCCTTTAATTTTTTGTTGATATTTCTTAAGCAAATCTGTCATCAAATTATTTCATTTTTTATGCTCCAGTATTCATCTCTAAAAATTGTGAATGTTTTGATACCATGCTACCACATCATAACTAGCAAAAATATCAATAATGCCTCAGTCTTGTGTATTCCCTGTTCTGTAGTGAAATGCTCCTTATTTTATTTAAAAAGTCCTTTTTACATTTGATTTGTTTCAATGAGAATCCAAATAAGACCCACACATTACATACAGTTACTCTGAGTTGTAGGTCCCTTTCATCCTCTTTCAGCCCCCTCACTTTCCTTTGAATCATCTCACTGACTTCCTAAAGAAGCTAGATTCATTGTCCCTTAGAATATGCCATTGTCCTGTTGTCTTCCTGTGGTGTAATCTGACTTGTTCCTTCATGTTTAATATTTCTCACAGTTCAACACTAGTTGTAGAGGCTAACTTTCAAGATTTTTTTTAATACTTCACCTATGTTTCTGTATATGTTGCATCATGTGGTAGAGGAAGTCTGGTTGTTCTCCTGTAATGATGTTAAGATTGGTCATTGCCAAGAGCTATCTATCCATCTCAAAGTTTTCCATAACCCTTTCTTACTTTCCATAATGATTTCATTTATGTACAATCATTTTAGAATCAGTTATTTTATTAGAGATTGCAGTTATTAGAGATTAGAGATTGGCTTTATAATGTTATGCCCTCAACATTGATTGACTCGAGTTATTTGTAAAATGGAACTTTCCTTTATTAATGAGTGCTACTTGTTTATTATGATGCATTGTTGTTGTTGTTAGGTGCCATCGAATCGGTTTCCAACTCATAACGACCCTCATAGGGTTTTCAATGGCTGACTGTTTCAGGATTACCTTGGGAGTGGATTGCCAGGCCCTTCTCCCATTATGATGCATAGTAAATATATATATGAAAGATAGGAAAAACACTTATTCTTTCAATCTAAGTTTTTTTTCTTTTATTGTTTTTCATTAACAGTCTCATTCAATAAATATGTGTTGAACACTCAGCATATGATAGACATTGTGCAAAGTTGGATTCACAAAGATTTAATTGGAGAAAGAGATATGTATAATAATAATTATGGATCTGAAACTGGTAATCACTATGCCTACCACTTCCACAGATCATTCTGGAATTAAGCTCCTTCCCCTACAGACCTGTGTTTGGCAACTCTCTAAGAAAAAAATTGTGCAATATGGAAAATTAGATTCACTATCTGGAACTTAAGTCAGACATCCAAAAATGAGACCATTGATAGGGAGAGTAGACATTGAAAGGTTACACATTTGGAGATGGTTGTAGTAAGTGATTCAAAATTATGAATAAGTAATAAAGAAACATAAAGAAAATGCAGGAGAAAATAGAATTAAAGGAAAAGAAGACAGTTGTCAGTGAAAGGAGAGAAAGGATGCTTGGAAGGAAAAGCAGAAATGGGAGTAGCACGAATATGGTACTGGTGGATTTCTTGAATGAAGATACCCATCTGTGGTCAGTTACTGCTCTCCCTAGCACTGCCATAAGCTCTGAATGAGCTTTTTGTCTGGGGTTTCCTGAGGCCTGACTCCACTAACTGTTGCTCCATCTGTTGAGCCAAGCTCAGCTCTTCCTGAGTTCTGCAATATGTCAAGGCAGTTTAGTTCTGCTCTGCTATCACCAAAAGTATCCTTACAAAAATTACCTTTTAATTATTTCTAGTTACTTGAGTCTCTGATCTTTACCACCAAAGTAGTAAAGCTAACCCAGTATAATAATATATGAAAGAAAACACACACACACACACACACACACACACACTATATATATATATATATATATGTGTATATATATATATATATATATATATATATATATATATATATATATATATATATCTGTACTAGGGGTTGAACCCAGGGCCTTGGACATGCTAGGCAAGGACTCCACCATTGAGCTGCACCCTCAGTGCCTTTTTTATTGGTTTATTTTGAGACAAGATCTTGCTAAATTGTGCAGGCTGCTCTGGCCTCAAATTTGTATTCCTCCTGAGTCACTTGGATTATAGGTGTGTGCCATTGCACCCAGATGACTCATTTGTTCTAATATAATCACAGCTAGATTGCTGTTGAAGTATGAAGGATCATATCAATTTGAATTTTCAGGATCTAAGCAAACAGTTTAGTTCTTAACAGGCAATCAATTCTGTAGACCTAGGGCATATAGTGGGGTGAATGCCTAGTGAGATATCCAAATATCTGTGTTGAAGTATAATCTCACAGTAAAGGTATAAAAGAAGAGAAAATAAGTTATTTGGGAAGTTTTGGCTCATTTTAGTTATAGCCCTTCTGAATTTGAAGACAGGTCAGTTATTTCTCTGCAAATTCCCAAAATAATACATTTTATGGAAATAACTAGAATATTTTCCTAAATGCACAAGAGTGGCAGTATATGAATAATTACTAAGAACTGTCCTAAATCACTTTTGAAAATTTCCATTTCCTATCTCCCTGACTACATGTCATATCAAAGAAAACTTGATCCTGAATTTTTCAAGGTTTGCTATGCTTGCTTGAAAATTTAGGCACAAGTAATTATTTATATGTTACAAATATCATCATCATCATCATCATCATCATCATCATCTGGGGAGCTCTGAGAATTATAGAATTATAGAGCCTGGAGCCAGGCACTTTACTTACCATTTTTATAGCTTAATGTTTACCATATATTTAGTTATAATAACATCAGTTATTATCGCTAAATCCCCAAATTGTAGATGCCAAGTCTGAATCACAGAGGCAGAAAGGTAATTTTCTGAAGACTCCACATTTAATAGGAGACAGATTCAGAATTTAAATAATAAAGGATTGATTAAGGAAAGAAATTCCATGAGTAAAATGATGGGACATTAGTCCTTCAGTCCAACCCTACATTTCCCATGTTTTAATGATTAAATTAGATCTGGTTATGATCATTTGTAAGACAATTTCTCACAAAAAGTTAAAAATTCAGGATGTTATATAGTATCAGTCGCAATTGGATATAAACCAACAGGAAAGAAAATCTATGAAATGTGTGACATAGGAAAAATGTTAGCATAGAGTTTGTATTCACTGGCACCCCTAGGAGAAACTAAGAGAAATTTCATATCAGAATTTACTGATGTGAGGAATTATGCTTTTCAAGCAACTGGGAAACATAAAAATGATTTGTTTTATTTTTGCATCAGGTACAAGGAATGTTGTGACTGAAATTCACATTTAACAATCCTGTAGAATCTAGGAGGCATTATTTTAAGGATAGAGAATTAAAAATAAAATGTGGTTAGATATGCTTCTAGATTCTATTATTATTAATTATTAAATGTGAATCTCAGTTATAACATTCCTCATACATAATGAAGAACTTACTAGCAGAAGCTTTTCAAATATGTGAAAAGAGCACAGCAAACTGAATGTCTCTTGGATTCTAGCTACTATATATTTCAGTTGCATAAATGGCAGGCAGTAACACAGAATGATTGCTACTCATTTGTAGGAGTGAACACACTCTTCTTCAAAGGAAAACTTTGCATATCAAAATAATGCTTCACATTTAATGGATTTTAATTTGATCTGTTGTGATTAATGAATGAGAATTATCAAATTTGGCAGGAGTAGATTATGTTTTCCTTATTTCACTAAGAGATTTGAGAGATAATAAATTTGTTTATTAAATCATTGTGTCTCATAAGACTCAAAATTTAAAATACTTATGCTTTGTATTAATTGCTGCAAATTAAAACAGGAGATGCTCTCATAATGGTGGAATGGATCAGTTGTTTTGCTAAAACTCCTCTTTGTAAATTATAGATTAAGTTAAGCTATGACAGCATTGAAAATGCAAAAGAGGGTGTTACACTAGAGAATTTAATTTGGGTATAGGAAAGTCCCACAGGTTCAAATGAGTATGAAAGAATCAATTTAAATGTGTGCATGTGTGTGTATATAAAATGCGTTCCATTGTAGTATATCCTATGTATGTAGTATATCCTATATATGTGAGAGAATATGAAATTTTAATGTACCATATTTGTATATACTTGTTTTAACTTTTAAGCATATATAATAATTCCTTCAAATAATATAATAAGGATGTGAAGTTAAGGAAATAGTTATGGAAAGCTAATACTTCTATCTACTTCCTTTCACATTTTGGAACTGATTTCTAATTAGCATATGAATTGTTAGTGTGTCAGTTGGGATTTTTGAAGTTGTAAAACATTTTACTACTGTGAGTACATAACAAATTTCCTCTGCCATCAAGTTTATTTTGCTGCTAAATCTATTAACATCTTATTTTCCTGGAGGATAAAAACCAGTGAATAAAAATATAAACTTCCATTCACTTTTTGTGATAATTATTTTCCCATTAAAATCAATAGAATCTGATTAACATTTTCTTTTCTGTCTTATTGGTAATTAGAATTTCATTATCATCATGAGCAAACATTTATTGAGCACTCACAATGTCCTAGTGACTATACAAAATAGTTACATGTAAAATCTCATTTAACCCTCATAATGGCCCTAGAAAAGCTCCCAAATTACACAATTATTATCATTCCCATTTAACAGGTGAGGTAATTGAGTTTTAAAGAGACTACTAACTGCTCTGCTGGGTAGATTAGTTAAGTAGCAGAGGAGAAATCAAATCTCTGTCTTTTGGATTGCATTGAGATTTAGCCACAGGATTTTACTATTGTGGATTATGTACAGGAAACAGACAGAAATTTGTTAAATTGCCTAAAATAAGCCCCTAGCAATATGTAGATAGTGTATAACTCATAGCTAGCCCAAACAAAAGAAAGAAACAATCAACTACAGAGTATGTTGAAAGAAAACAGCTCTTCTGGGAATGGGTACTGGGAATGCAGCATAGATTAAACATATAAAATTTGGTACCGAAGTGAGATCACATAGTTGTTATAAATTCTATGAAGGAAACACAGTGCAAACAACACTATTATAAGAGTATGATTACTTCATGAGTTCTTAAAATTGTTGTTGTTGTTGTTAGGTGCCGTCGAGTCGGTGTCCAACTCATAGCCACCCTCATAGGGTTTTCAATGTCTGACTGTTTTGGGATTGCCTTGGGAGTGAATCGCCAGGCCCTCCTCCCATTTTTGCGGTGCTGGGAATTGAACTCGGGACCTCAGAGACTGCAGCGCAGCACTCTACCAACTGAGCCAAATCCCAGCCCTCTTAAAAATTAGAAACTTAAAATCTAACTATTAGCATCAGTGCCCCATAGATCCCATCTGTAATCCCAACTACTTGGGAGGCTGAGGGAAGAAGATCATGATTGTAAGATCAGAGACAGCCTGAGCAATTTAGTGAGACCCTGTTTCAAAATAATAAAAAGGGGCTGGGGGTGCAGCTCAGTCATAGAGCACTTGCCTAGCAGGCATAAGTGTTCCAACCCCCAGTATTTGAAAAAAAAAAAAAATCTAAACAGTAGTTACTCAGTACTTCACAAATCTACTTTATGAGAAAATTGGAGTGTCTCTTCTCTCAAAGTGCTGATTTCCTTCTTTTATCTATTATGTTTTACTCCTATAATTGTGCACATTTCTCCCCTTTCTTCACAAAGTAGAAAAGAGTAAGGAAACTGTTTTGGAAACTGCTAGTTTTGCAAATGTCACCATTTGGCTTCTAGAATTACTTAAAGTATATGGAGAGGAAACATACGTAGCTATATAAATATAACAAATATTACTTGGTGGTGAAGGTGTACTAGGTGAGAGAAGTACAAGGGAAGAAAAATATTTCCATTTACCTTTTTGAGTTCTTCACTGGGGTCCCTTTAACTAATGAGATATTAATGAGAGAAAAGTATATAAACTTATTTACTGTACGTTTTATGTGAGATGGCAGCATTCAGAAAGAAATGAAGACCCAAGGACATGGTTACATCTGAGTGTTTTTATGCAGATTTGATGAAGAGTAGAGGGTCATGGAGAAATGGAATAGAGCAACAACAACGAAGAATAAGTATAGTCAACTGGGGAAAACAATAAGGCCAGTTCACTCAGATTCCTCTTGGCCTCTCTGTGTCCTTTCCTCTGGGTATAGGGATGGTCCATGCCACCTCTCACATGAGAGTATCATGGCCTGTTTCAGGAGAAAATCTGACATTCCTCCCTGTACATGCCATTTCTCAACTTCCTTTAGTTTAAAATAGTCAACATGCCAGGGTAATATACTGTATATTCTCAAATTTAATCTGTACCCTTTCAACAGTTTTGTTGTTGTTAGGTGCCATCGAGTTGAGTCAGACTCATAGGGACCCTATTACGGTTTTCAGTGGCTGATTGTTCTAGGAGTGAGCTGCCAGGTCCTTCTCCCCAGCCTGGAGTACCTGATATTCCAAGGATGTCTCCCGTCCAAGGACTAACTAGGCCAACCCTGCTTAGCTTCTGAGATCAGACAGAATCAGATGCTAGGGTGGTATGGCTATGCTTCAACAGTTTTAGAGGGCTACAAAATTAGATGCAGATTAGAATTGTGTTAGGATTGGATTCAAGTAGTAGATTTGAAAATACATGGTATTTGAACATGGCATATCCTGATGCCAGTCAAATGTTTTCTAATGCTAGACAAAATTGGCAAAAGAGAAAAAAATATTCTTGTACTTTTGACGAATTCTGGACTCTAAAGCCAATGACAGTAAAATAATATCAGATAAACTAAGTCCTATGTCAAGAGTAAGGTTATGAAATTTACACTATACTAAATATTATCACTAAGGGAGAAGGATGCCACAATCCACTCCTGAAGCAATCCCGAAATAATCAGCCATTGAAAACCCTATGAGGGTCGCTATGAGTCAGACACAACTTGACGGCACCTAACAACAAACAAGTGTTATCACGAACTCTTAACATTCAGTAAGCCATGATCTGGCTTATAGTCACCGACACTTTGCTCTTGCCCTTCATAGCTATTTAATCATAGCTAATATTCTTTGAGAACTACAGAAGATTTTAGAAGGAGGTGGTACTTAGGCTGTGTTTTGAAAGGAGAAAGAGTAATTATGACTACACAGAAATTGAAAAGAAAGAAGGGGAAAGGGGAAAATGATGAAAAGATATGACATCAGATGCATCAAGAAATCTGGGTGACTAGAGCGGGTAAGTTATGTGTGGGAGAATAGAGACGGAAGAAATTAATCATGGAGTCCCATGGTCAACAGCCAGGAAAGTCATGTTAAAGAGCTGAAATTTTTATAAGCTAAGAAATATGTCACAAGCCATTGATGGTTTTAAGGCAGTCATTTGAAGTATTACGGCCTTCCTCTATAAAAGGTAAATTAGGTGGTAACCATAGAGGGTGTATTGGGAAAGGAAGACATGAAGGCAAACAGATCAACAATTCTTTAGCCAAGGGAGGATAAAGACTTGAGTTAGGGACGTGACACTGGAGCAAGAAGAGAGGAAAATTCCTTAAGTAGGCCAAAGGAAGAATCCACAGGAGAGTGAAAAGAAAGAGATGCCATGGGCTGTGGCAGAGGTCAATAACTACAGTAGCTATCTAGATTCATAGCCTAATAGTAATGCCCTTTATTTAAGTAGAATACATGTGAGAAAGTGTCAGAGAAATACTTCCAAAGGTACCAGAAATACTTTAGACAGGTAATAAACTAAAATTAAAATATAGAGTTCAGAAAAAACTATATTAAATAAAATAAGCTAAGAAACTTTGCATTCTTTTTTTAAATCATGGATATCTGTTATCTCCATTGGTAACAGCAAGCACAACCAAAACTGAAACCAGCATATCATTGTATATTATGATGAAGCAAAACTTCTTAAACATATTAGAATGATATCTCAGACCACAAAGTTTTTTTTTTTTTCTGTACTGAAATGGATCTTACCAAGAACTACATCTTGAGATTTAAATTTAAAAAGGGATTATTACATAATATTTGGAGCCAATTATTTGAACCATAAATATTTTAAAGGGAAACCAATAGACTAATACAAAGAAAGAAAGGAAAGTTAGCTGTGAAGGTGTTTTCAGTGCTTTGGAATTATTATCATTGTGGAGTAAAAGAGTGAAAAATATAGGGAGGAACCATAAGATCTTTAAAAAAAAATTCGCATTTACTTCTTTTTCTTCTTTTTCTGAGTCACTGGGGATGGAACCCAAGGCCTTGTACATGATAAGCAAGTACTCTACCACCAATCTACACCCTAGCCTTAGTTTCTATTTCTTAATATCTAACGTTCCTGAGTCTAAAATGAATATTATCAAAATTAACTATGTCTCCTTTAAGTATCAAAAACGCAAAGAACAAAACAAAAACTTGTTGAATATTTGCTGCTGCTTTGTTGTAGAGATCTGAAGGTTCGCATCATTGCCCACATTCCTCATTGGTAAAATGGAAATAATTATCAAAGTTAACTTTATCTCTCCTTTAAATGTCAGTAAAAAGGCAACAACAACAACAACAAAACACCATTGAATATTTGCTGCTGCTGTATTGTAGGGATCTCAAGGTTCAAATCCTGAACAAAAATTCTTCATTGTTAAAATAGGAATAATAATAAATAGGGATTTCGTGATAAATAAATGAATATTATTTTAAAAGTAATAAAACTCCTATTGATTTTTATTTCAAAATAGAGATTTTAAGGTTTTCATGGTGACAAAAGTAATCAAATTCAGCTTCACAGGGCTGTATGAACTGGAAAATAAAAGTTCTAATGTTTATATATCATTTTGTGAAGAAAAATAAAAATCAAATGTAGGACTTCCTGAACTTAATCTTTATTAATTTTTGGTTCAGTGTGTTTTCTTCCAGCTGATATTTTCTGCACGTTAGTATAGAAATTCATATAATAATGTTCATTTCTATATTGTGTTCTTATATCATATGAGATTGTGTTATATAAATTAATCTGTAATGTACTGCATTTACCTAATACTGATTGGTAGATATCTTTTCATTTCATTTCAAGCAGACTTACCTTGTCCTTTTAGCTGCATTTTATTCTACGTTATCATGTAATATCAGGGTGATATAGCCAATAAGGAGGGTTCCTTGGTACAAAGCAGGGAAGGGGCTGCAGCAACTTAGATATTGGTATGACATAAGAACTGAGGGCCTATAGAGAATCATTAGATGATGATGAGGAAATCAGGCTCAAAAAATGCCTCAATGTTTATCAACCTTTAATGGCTTGAAGTCTGATAAGTAAAATTTTTTCACTACAGTTTTAGTTGAAATTTCTTTGAGTATTAAGAAAGGTAAACATCTCTTTGCCAGGGTTTATTAGGCTGTTGCAGCTTTTCTTTTTCAATTATCCACTTCACTAACCACTTAGGGTGTGCCTGGAGTATAGCTCAGTTGGTAGAGTGCTGCTCTGCACTGTCTTAGGACCAGGGTCTGATCTCCAGCACAGCAAAAATGGGAGAAGGATGTGGCAATCCATTTCTGAAGCAATCCCCAAACAGCCATTGAAAACCCTACAGGAGCCGGTCGCAGTGGCCCATGCCTGTAATCCCAGTGGCTCGGGAGGCAGAGGCAGGAGGATCGCATGTTCGAGACCAGAGGCAGTCTGGGTAACTTAGCAAGACCCTGTCTCAAAAAGTAAAAAAAAAAAAAAAAAAAATGGGCCGGGGGTGCAGCTCAGTGGTCCAGCACTTGCAGAGCATGCAAGCGCAAGGCCCTGAGTTCAACCCCCAGTACCACAGAAAAAAAAAAAGAAAAGAAAGAAAGAAAGAAAAAGAAAGACAGACAGACAGAAAGAAAGAAAGAGAGAGAAAACCCTATAGGAGTGGCTCTGAGTCCGTTCTGACTCTATGGCACCTAACGGCAACAACAACCACCACCACTTTTTATAGTAGTCATCTTCTTCCTATAGGTTCACAATAGTTCTTTTCATATTAATGTTATCCCTATGCCTTTTATATAAGATTGGTTTCATTTTAAATAGTGATTTGATCTTGGTTTAGGTTTAGCCATGTTCTCCAGGAGAACCCTTAAACCATAGTTTTTCAAGAATGAAAGTCAAACTTGACAGCACTTATATAACTGAGAAAACCCTGTGAGTAACATCTTATTTTCAGATTTTGTGTTTTGAAATTATCTAATTGAAGCTTCTAGATTAAAGAAAAAAATTAAATATTTTAGAAGTCATTTGAAGAGTCTTTTTTTTTTTTTTTTTAATGAGACAGGGTCACACTGTGTAACCCAGGCTAGTCTCAAACTTACACTGATCCTCCTGCATCAGCCTTCCATGTTTTGGGATTCCAGATGCGTGCCACCAGCCCAGCTTGAAGAGTTGTGGTAATCGCAACTATTAACTTGGGTGCACAGCATCTCTCTTCTACCAGTTAATCTTTATCCTCCTTCAAAAGTACATACAAATCAAACTCTCACCAACTAACCTCTATGAATGACCACACAGTACATCCTGCATCTCCTACTCCTAGCTTTATAATGCTAATTTATGTTTATGACTGTTGTTGATGCTGTTGTTAGGTGCTTTGGGGTCCCGCCCAACTCTCAGTGACCCTATGTACAACAGAATGAAACACTCCCCAACACCGCACCATGTCCAGCACTATTGTCAGTGCTTCTCTGCTATTCATAAGGTTTTCAATGGCTGATTGTTTTGGGCAGTGGGCTGCTAGGTCCTTCTCCCAAGCCTACAGCACCTGTTGTTCCCAGGCATCTTCCATTCAAGTACTAACCAGGCCTGACCCTGCTTAGCTTCTGAGATTTGACCAGATCAGATGCTGCATGGTGTGGTTGCAGACTCATGGCTGTAATTTGTCCCATTTAATTGTAACCATGTTTCTTGGCATCACATCAATTCAAAGGTACAAAATGAAATGAACAAACACCACCTTAGAATATCTTAGCCCTTTTTGGCTTGTGCTTTTTGGTCTAGCCCCTCACTACCCACTTAGCTACATTTGACATTCTGCATTTGCCCTTTTTGTTCTGCATGTTCCTTTGTAATGGGTTTGTGGGTTTGTTTTTGTTTTTATCTCCTTTGGTATCACAGTGAGGATAGTAATGTACACCATGCTCCATGTTTCCTATCACTACTGATGCCTGACACCCACAGTGCTAAGTCCTTTGGTGGCAAAATTACTCCTGCTGCTGCTTCCCATTTCTGAAGAGGGCACTGGAATCCTTCCCCTTTTAAAATAAACTCTTATGACAGCCAGTGAGAGCTTTCTATGATTAATTGTTTTTTGAAAACCTGAAGCAATGGAATCACTTTGCTTCCCATACCCACCCTTGTCCTTTTGCCCTGGAGTTTCCTTCATAGCACTTACTATAATTTTTAATTGTGTATGTGTGTGTGTGTTTATCTTTCCTTCTAAGTCCCACTGTCAGTGGCATAGGAAGACATAGCCCAGTGCTGTCCCCTGTAATCTGTGGAATTAGTTCCCCTTCCTGGGGACCTTCACTTAAGTGAAGTGGGGTCTTTGACTCCATCACAGAAAAGAATTTCAGGGTGAGTCAGAGTGAAATAAAGTTAATGGGTTTATTAAGTTGAGATAAGAGACAGGCCTGGCTCTGCGGTGCATACCTGTAATCTCAGTGACTCAGGAGGCAGAGGCAGGAGGATCTTGAGTCAGAGGCCAGAGGCAGTCTGCATAACTTAGCAATAAGATTCAAAATTAAAAATCAATTCAAAATTAAATTCAAAATTTAAAATTTTAGATTCAAAATTAAAAATCAAAAAAATGGGATAGGAGTGCAGCCTCGTGGTAGAGCACTTGCAAAGTATGTGTGAAGCTCTGGGTTCAACCCTCAAGTACTAGAAAAAAAAGAGGAAAAAGGTAAGAGACAGCAAACACTTTAGATTTAAGCATGGGTGTTTGGAGAGAAAAAGAGATGCTTAAGAGACTAATAGTACATGTCCATATTGATATGAATGTGGACTTCTTAAGGGAGAATCATACTTGATCTCTTAACAATACCTATGTATATGTTTTTGTGGCTTTTGAAGTTATATTGCTCCAAAGATGTAATTTACAATCACATTTATGGATTAATCAAAATTAAAATTAAGTAAAGTAAAAATATGTGAGCTGGTTTAGTTATTTTTCTTAAGGAATTTCCTTTTATAAATGATATTGTGAGATGGTTCAGTATTTAGGCTTGGGGATGGTAGAACAATGCTAATAAAGTTAAACTCAAAGGTCACAAACATTCTGGCCCTAAGTAAGCACAGACTATTTGTTGTCGTTAATACCCCTGTTTGAGATTTCTTAGGAAAATGAGCATTATCTCCACAAAGGCCATCTTCACTGATTTTGGCAGTTTTCTTGTTGACTTTCAACCAGTAGGAGATGTACGCAGATTCCAAACTGAGGGGTTCTTTTCCTTCCCATGTCCCCTCAATTTTTCTGTCTTTCTAACCTGCCTCACTACTAGATCACAAAGTTCAGAAAGCCAGAGCCTATGTCTGTTTTATTTGCTAGCATGCAATCTGCCCTTGGCATAGTCCATGACATGTGCTAGCCTTTCAGTTAATAGCTACTTATTAAAGAAATAAAAAAGCAAATGGCACTAGCATCCGTTTGCTATATTACATCTTATTTTATCATCTGTAAATTTATAACACTTCTAGACTATTTTCTAAAATAAATAAAACATTAAAATTTTGATTGAAGCCTTATGCATCCATATGCCTTCTTGAATCCAATTCCCTTTACTGTTCATCCAAATATAACTATTAATATGATTTTGATATTTTTTCCTCATGAATTTCTTTATACCTTTATGATTTATGCATATATCTATTAAAAAACATGGCCAGGTATGTGCCAGTACTCTTCCCTTGAGAATGATTTTTTTGAAAGCAAAACTAAGAGCCTGAGGAACAAAACACTAGAAGCTGCAAACCAAAGAAGCTGAATATAGGAACAGGACAATAATTGGAAAATAGAGCCTACAAAGTAGTGGGTCCTAGTCAACATCCCAGGTAGACAATTGGAGTGGCAAAGTTCCAGATCATAGGAGAAGTGTGAATAAAATATTGACGTGCTTTAAATGGTCTCAATCCCTAACTGGATTGAGATCAGCTCTCCAATCCTGAAACACTACTGCCACAAGAAAAATAAATCCTTCCTGGAGGAATACTAACATCATTCTGAGACCTAGGTTTTATATACCCTTTTTCATATGCAAAAAGTCTTCCATTCATTCAAAAATAAGTAGAAGTTATCAGAGGTTCATATAATGGAATTTAGAGACTCAGATGTTATAACTATGCCCAATGCATGTAAGAAACTAAGTAACAAAATGGAGAAATTCAGCAGCAAACTGAAAACCACTAAAAGAATCAAATAAAAATTCTAGAACTGAAAACTACAACCAATTAAATTAAAAACTCAACCATATGGATTTACAGTAGGCTGGAAACATTGAAAGGAGAATTAACAAACATAAAGATAGGTCAAAGAGAATTTTCAGAAGGGAAGTTAGGGAAACAAGAGATAGAAAATAAAGGATAGTATATTTATCAAAATTAACTATATACTGAGCAGTAAAGTAAATCTTAACAAATTTCCAGGGATTGAAATGATTCAGATATGTTATTTTACCTTAGTCTAGTTTTAAGGCAGAAAATAACAAGTAAAAGACACTTAGGAAATCTCCAAGTAGATGGAAGTTAAGAAATGAAGAGCAGAATTGTAAAATATTTTTATTAGTGTTAACATGAAAATATATTATTTTTAAAGGATGTAGGCAAACCAGGCATGGTGGCACACAACTGTAATCCCAGCACTCAGGAGCCTGAGGCAGGAGGATCAATGAAAAAGTTTGAGACCAACAAATTCTAAGCCAGAAGTGGTCTGCACAACTTAGCAAAACCTTGTCTCAAAAAAGTTTTAAAAGAAGGGAGTGGGGGACACAGCTCAATGGTAGTATTGCGTTCAACCCCCTAGTATTGCAAAACAAAACAAAAACAAAAAAAAGTTGTAACTAAAAGAAATTCCTAAAAATATACACTTTTGAAATATAAGTACAAATGTTAGAAAGGAACAAAGACCAAAAATCAATTATGTAAATATCTTTTTTAAGAAAGTAGAAAAGGAATATGTTAAACATGAAGGAAGAAAATAGTGAAAAGTGAAAAGCAGAAACAACAATAAGAAGTTGATGGAATAGAAGATGAACACAATCACATAGCCTCTAAAATTAATATATAAAATATTTTATCATCCCCAGAGTACCTTTGTATTCCCTGCCTTAAAATCCTAGTAACCAGTGATGTTTTCTGTCCCTATATTTTTATCTCTTCAATAAAGTATTACAAAGGGAATCAAATTATTCACAGGCTTTAAGTCTGGCTTCTTCTTTCATTTCACATAACTCATTTGATACTCATCCTTGCTCTCTTATGTATCAGTAATTGATTCCTTTTTATTCATTAGTAGCATTGCATTTTATCACTCATCACAGTTTATCCTTTCATCTGCCAAAATATTTTAATTGTTTGCAATTATTGGTGATTATGAAATAAATCACTGCAAAGTTTTGTGTACAGATTTTGGGTTAAACTTGCTTGTATGTCTCTTGAATAAATACCTAGTAGTGAAGCTGCTGTAAATGTATATTGAACTTTATAAGAAATTTCCAACTTATTTTCCCACATGACTGTAACACTGTATTCTCAGAAGTGATATGTTAGTTCCAGCTGTTCTAATTTCTTGTATCTTTACCAACCCTTGGTTTTGCATTGCTTTTGTTTTTTCTTTTGAGTTTTGCGGGGTTTTTAAGCTATTATAATAGACAAGTAGTGGTATGAAATGATAATTTTAATTGTTCTTGTTGTTAGGTGCTGTCGAGTCGTGTCTGACTCATAGGGACCCTCACAGGGTTTTCAATGGCAGATTTTTTCGGGATTGCCTTGGGAGTGGGTTGCCACGTCCTTCTCCCATTTTTGGGGTGCTGGGAATCAAACGGGACCTCAGAGACTATAGAGCAGCGCTCTACCAACTGAGCTAAATCCCAGCCCTAATTTTAATTAGCAAATGCTTAAATACTAATGATGTTAAGGATATTTTCCTATGCTTATTTTCCATCTAATTTTCTTCTTTGCTGAAGTGTCATTCAAATCATGTGCTCATGTTTTTCCTGGGTAAAGTTTTTCCTACTATCACGTATGACTTGTACATTCTGGATACAAGTACTTTGTTAGGCATATGTTTTACAAATATTTTTCTCCTCATGTACAGCTTATCTTTTCACTTTCTCAATAGTATCTTTTGAAAATTAGACTTTATGAAGTCAGTCAGTATTTTCTTTTGTAGATTGTGTTCTCTGTGTCACATCCATGCAAACTTAGCCTAATAAAGATCACAAAGATATTCTACTATGTTTTCTTTTAGAAGTTTTGTAGTTTTAGGCTTGGCCCTTAGATCTGTGATCCATCTTGAGTTCACACTTTTATATGTTATAAGGAATGGGCCATGATTTCATTTATTTTGCATGTGATATCCAATTTTTCTATCATTACATGTTGAAAAGACCCTTATTTTCCCTACTGATTTCCTGTTGACCTTTGTTGAAAATTGATTGATCTTCTATTTGAAGACATACTAAATTGCTGTCATTTCACAAAAGACAGGTAAAGACAAGTGGTATGAGTTGGTCCATTCTTTTTTTTAAATTTCAACATCATTTTTGCTCTTCTAGCTCTTTTATTTATTGTATCAATTTTAGAATCAGCATTTCAATTCCTATGGAAGTCATACTGGAATTCTAATTATAAGTTAATTGGATCCATATATCAGTTTGAGAAAAACTGACATTCTTAACAATACTGAACATACTAATCTATAAATACAAGATACCTGGGTCTCATTTGATTCTTTATCTCAATACTTTACAGTTTTCTTCATATAGATCTTGTTCATATTTTCTTAGATTTATACCTGAGCACTTAATAATTTTTGTTGCTATTACAACTCTTATTGTTATCTTAATTTTAATTCCCAATGGCTCCTTACTAGTGGTTTTGTGTTCTTTGATCTTATTTTTAGTAGCTTTTCTTAGTAGTTCATTAGACATTTTCAAAGTAGGCAAAAATGTTAGTAGGATTTTGACCATTTTCTATGTAGACAGCCTGTGCTAGCGTTTAGCTCAGTTGGTAGAGTGCCAATCTATGTAGATAGTCACAGTATCTACAAATAGAGCTTTATCTCTTTCCTCGCTATCTATATGCCTCTTGTTTCTTTCTCTTGCCTTTTGCTATAATTTAGGAACTCTGGTACAATATTTAGTGGGAAAATTGAGAGTAAATATCCTTCCGTGATCATGATCTTTGTATGTGACCTTTTAAGTATGAGGTTAGCAATAGGTTTTTACAGACTCTTTCATAAGATGAACAAAGTTCTCTTTAATTCTTAGTTTTCAGGGTTTTTTTTTTTAATCTATTTTGAATGAATGTTGAATTTCACCAAATGCCCTTCCTACATCTGCTGAAATGATTATAAAGGTTTTTCTCCTTAGTATTTGGATACAGTAAAATACAATTCATTTTTGAAAGTTGAACTGACTACATTTTGGGGGTAAATCACTTTGGACAATGACGTATTATCCTTTTATATACTGTGAGATTGAATTTATTATATTTTGTTTGTTTGCAGTACTAGGGAACTGAACCCAAGGGTTTATGTCAGCTAGGCAAGTGCTCTACCACTGAACGATACCCCCTTTTATATTTTTTATCTTGAGATGCAGTCTCACCAAGTTGTATAGGCTTCCTCTGACCTCAAACTTGGGATCCTGCTTCGGTCTTCTGAGTAGCTGGGATTACAGGTGTGCGCCATATCACATGACTTATTGGAGATTTTTCTATCTATGTTGAGGAGAGCTTTATTCTGTAATTTTCTTGTTTTTAGAAAACTGTGAAATAAATTAATATGTTCTTTATTTTTGATTCAAAGAAATAATTTATTTTCCCCTTTTTGAGCTCAAAGCACGCTCATATTACTTATAATTTTACTATGTTTATAATATAAAATTAATATACAACAAATTGTATGGTGTTAGTATCTATGCACAAAAGCAACCTGTTAAGATAAATTATTTGCCTAAGCTTATTTTTATATCACTGAAATAAATTTTAATACTAAAAACTTATTTGTGTATATTTCAGTTTATAAATTTTTGATCAAAAGCTCTGAGTTTATATTTTTTATAAATATAAAGCTTATACACTTAAGTTTTAAAATATCAACTGACATTATTAGACAAATTGATCAGTGCAATCAGTAAGGGATATTAATGAAGCACCCTCTTCTTTTTGTGGTAAATTGAACTAGAATAGTTCTATATGTATCATTGTCATTTTTGAGTTGAAGTCATGTTGACTTAGGTAATACTTTCTGTGTGACATACAGGATGATAATATTCTTTCTGGAATTGGACTTAAAAATATAGATACATGTATTTTGCAAGTGTGTGAGTATATGCATTGTGTGTATATGTGCATCTGCACGTGAGGTGTGATTTCTTCTGTGTTATGTGTTGTCTGCCATTTGATTTCATCTGATCTATGCTCAAAATTGAGACCTAGGAAGATAGAGTATTTGGTAAAAGGGAAATCGATTCCTCAGACGCAAACACATCATAAGACACACATGAGGAACCCTGCTTGCCATTACTTTGGCACTGAGATGATGATGCAGTCTATCTTCTCACCACTGATTGTTTTGTTTAGCACCACAATGTGGTGTACAGCTTTTTTCTGTAATTATGGAAGCCTATAAGGACAAAGTTCGTAAGTAAAACTAAATATAAACTTTGTAAGAAGTATTGTGATAGACATGTAAAATGAAATATTTTGTTCTGTTTTTCAGGCAAATTCCTCTTTATGATACACTAATAAAATGTGTTTTATTTTAGGTTTCCTCAAGAACTAAACATGGGAAAAATAAGTGCCGAAATTATGTGGACTCTTTTTGCCCTTGATATGAAATATGCATTAGAAGGTAAGTCTATGCTTACTAGAATATATGTTTTACTTAAATCATGATTTTATGTTCTTCATTTAAATGTAGGAAATTAATATATTAAAACATAGATTATTGTAATTAGATTCATCCTAAAACTATGTTCACATGATAGAAGTTAAAGTTTTCAAACTATTTAAAAGTTCGGAAGAAGTGCATGGATTTTTCATCAGAGGGTCTAAGTTGCAGAATCATGAATATTTCATTTATAGAGTGATACAGATGCAGGAATACTTTATGGAAGTTCATTTACATAACAAGTTTAGGGAGGAGAGTCATGAGTACTGCTATAAGCAGACAGTTCTGATATGGAGTGATCAGGGCTAATGATGATGGGGAAGAAGCACCTAAATCACACAAGGGCTTGGGGGTAAGGATCACTTTCGAGAGAAACTTTCTCTAAGGAAACTCTTTATTGGCAAAAACCTAAATGAGAAGTGGGAGCAAGAAGACCTCCCAGTAGAAGACAGAGCAGGAATAATTAGAAAGGACACAAGGTACATTTGAGAACAGAGAGCTCAGTGGGCCTGAGGACAAGAGATAGTAAAAAGTGAATCCAGAGAAACTGGCACGGATGAGCATACAAGACTGTATGGGCCATGGGAAGGAATTTGGCTCTCAGCTGAGAAAAATGAAGAACCCTAAAGGGTTTTGAGCAAAGGCATGTCTTATTTAGATTTGTAACTCAGAGAAATCATTTTGACTTTTGTAAGATAAATTGCTACAGTAAGACTGGTTGGGAGTTTACGCTTATTGTACCACTTCTTTGTTTGTTGTTGTTGGGTGCTGTCAAGTCAGGTTTGACTCATTGTTACCCTATGTACAACAAAATGAAACACTCCCCAACACTGTGCCAGGCACACAATCTTTTTTACGTTTAAGTCCATTGTGGCAGCCACTGTGTCAATCCACTTAGTGGAAGGTCTTCCATTTTTTTCATTGGATGGCCATGCTCCCAAACAAGATGTCCTTCTCCAGGGATTGGTTCCTCTTAACAACATGTCCAAAATACATAAGATACAGTGTAGCCATCCTTGCTTCCAAGGAGCACTCTGGTTGTACTTCTAAGACAGACTTGTTAGTTCTTTTGGCAGTCCATGGTATATTCAAATATTCGTCTCCAGCACCATAATTCAAAAGCATCAGTTCTCTGTCTCTTTTATTCACTGTCCAGCTTTGTACCTTTGCTAAAATGTAATCTCAAGGCTCTCAGATGCAGAAGGGATATTCAGTAGTTCTCTTTATGTGACAAAAAAGATACACAGTAATTTATAAATCAGATTTCTGATAAAGTCAGGCCTCCCCCCATAAATAGAGATATTTGTTCTCTTGTTTAAAATTACACCAACACTGCTCAGAGGTGCATATTCCTTATTGTGCAATGAGATAATTCCTTCTCCAGCATATTAATAGCCATGGTCTATCGACCTCTACCTCTATCTCTACCTACAACCAACCATATCCTATACTACTCTGCTTAAAGTCTCTCTGGGATCCAAAAATTCTCTCAGAAATTACACAGGAACCCCTAATCCACTAAGCAAGTCAATTTCTTCAGATAATATTTACTCTGCCATGCATATTTCCTGCTCTTTCCAACCCTCCTTGAACTCCTTTCTGGCTATTCAAACATTATCAATTCAACATAGAGTTCTTAATCTCCTCTGTCAAAACCTTCTTCTCTGCTTCCTATTGCAAGTATTGGCAGAACCTTCATCCAGTGACTTAAGCCAAGCCTGTAGGGATTATCATTAATTCCTTTCTTTTCCTCACCACAGTCAAAACTCATTCTTCCATGAGGGCTTTTTCTCCAGCTGGTGGACTGCCTAGGCATCTCTTCCAATCTCCACAAGCAGCTGTGCAGGTTCAGCTAATGTTACATCTTCAGAGAGGATTTCCCTGACCACTATAGGTATTGTTTCTGAGGAACAATTCTGTTTCAATGCTCTGCATAGCAGTTAATGACAGCCTTTTATTCATTTATCTGTGCTTATTTCTGATGTGTCTTCCTCACCACCATATAAATTTTTTGTCTATGATTCTTACCAGTATGTCTGTATTGTCTAGAATGATGCATAAGAAGTAGAACCTAATCAGTAACTACTTGTCAAATAAATAAAGATTTTATCCGGCAATCCCAACTCAAAGGAAAGTTTTGCTGCATGATTTTAGGAACATTCTGATAACTATGTTTCATCCTCCTAACTTATCAAACAAGAAGTACAGAAGACTGCGCAATGGGCAGGGTGGCTTCTGTGCGGACTCCAGAGGAACATGACTGTTTGGAACCATTCTGAGGTGGCACTGCCTGCCAGTACACATTTGTCTTGGCAATGTCTCTATATTTGTTTACACAGAAATTGGTTTGACTTTTAAGTAGTGTGCAACTACTTGAATATTTTGTTATCTTCACTTAGAAGAGTAGTAGTAATTTTAGACAAATAGGTATAATATATATGTTAAGAAATATAAAACCTAGCTGGGCACGGTGGCACATGCCTGTAATCCCAAGGGCTGGGGCAGCAGAGGCAGGAGGATTGCAAGTTTGAGACCAGAGGCAGACTGCATAACTTAGCAAGACCCTGTCTCAAAAAGTGGAAAAATGGGGTGGGGGTACACAGCTCAGTGGTCCAGCACTTGCAAAGCATGCAAGCATGAGGCCCTAGGTTCAACCCCCAGTACTGCAAAAAATAAATAAAAAAGGAAATATAAAACTTGAGCTGGGGATGGTGGTGCACTCGTGTATTCCCAGTGGCTCAAGAGGCAGAAGCAGGAGGATTGCAAGTTCAAAACCAGAGGCAGCCTGTGTAATTTACCAAGACCCTGTCTCAAGATAAAAAATAAAAAAGGAGCTAGGGATGTAGCTCTGTGGTGGAATACTTACAAGTATGCCCAGGGCCCTGAGATCAACCCCACATTATGGGGAAAAAATATCTAGAAAAATAAAACTTAAATTTTTTGAATAATTGAATCAGTGCAATTAGAAATGCTATTAGCAAAGATATCTTTAACTTTCATCAGATGCTTTTGATTTTTTGATTAAAGATTAATAATTTTGTACTCAATACAAAAACGGGAACCCAAGATTCTGAGATTGCATCATCAAAAAATAGCCCAATGTCAAGGGGTAATTAATATTTTGTGATTCTTCTCAGCCTTTTATAAACAAAGATCTCCTTCTGAACAAGTTTTTTTTATTTATCTGACTTTTAAATAGCAATATTTTGAGATGTAATTCACATATCATATAATTCCCCTATCAAAAGGATATAACTCAATAGTTGATGCATATGTACATATTTTCAAGGAATACATAATTAGTAAAGTAAGGAAGTAACTTGGTTTGTAGTTCAGGCTTTCTTTGTGTGTGCCAGGATTGTATTTTCCAGTTTTTTAATCCACTGAAACTTAATAGAAAGTCAGTATGTATTTGTTTATTTGAATCAAATTGCAAATGGGAGAACCCTGTAGAAATAACACTGAAGACAAGGCCAGAACACTTAAGCATGTTCCAACTAAACATGTGTGGGATTGCAAATTGGGATGCAACCAAAGATTTGAGAGTCAAGGGAACAAAATGTAGAAAGCTCAGTCACTTGCTGCCTATACAACTTTGTGCAATTAATTCATGGGACCTCTAAACATTGTTTTCTTATCTATAAAGTAGTGGCTGGAGGTTAGCTCAGTTGGAAGATTGCTTGCTCTTTTTGCTCTGAGGCCCTGGGTTTGATCCCCAGCACCACAAAAATGGGACCTGGCAGCCACTCCTGAAACAATCCCCAAAACAATCAGCTATCAAAAACCCTGTAAGTATCAGAGAAGCACTGAAATAGTACCAGGCATGGCACAATGTCAGGGAGTGTTTCCTTCTGTTGTAGAAAGGGTTGCTATTAGTCAGACCCAACTTGATAGCACCTAACAACAACACATAAAGTGGTAATAATAGTTCCCAGGTTAGTGTGAGGATCGAATGATATTTCAGTGCACTTTGCAAACGCTAAGGCACTATGCTTATGGAAGGAGAATGTTCCGATTACTATGGAAAGGGAGAAAGACTTCAGAAAATCTCAAATGATCTCAGTTAAGGGTCATTTGAGGTTTTATGTCCTAGGAAAAAATTAACAAATACATGACAATCCATTCACTATCTCCTCCCCCCTTCCCTTTTTCCATTTCAGTCTAATAGGTGGCCTCAAAAATCTTGTTTAAAAAAAAGTCATGAATAATAATCATTAGAGAAAAACAAGGACTAACAGTATCTCAGAAAGTGGAGGGCATATACTTAAAAACATTCCTCTGGCAGGCTCTTTTGCACATGGATCGTAATGTTCTTACTCTGCTTATTTGCCTTATAGAATGTTGTTAAAATTAATTGACTGTAGAGTAGTGCTTCAAGCTCCTGACCTAGAAAGCCTCTGTGTTGTTATTATATAATTTGGGCTACATAATTTGTCTTGTGATTAAAGCGTCTGAGTCTGACTTATGAGCAACCTCTGATGAGGTCAGGTCAACAGAACAGAGCTGGCTAGAATTTATGGACTTGCAGCATTTTGACACAACTTTCTGCTTTCCTTCACGAACTCATCAACTGCTACCAAAAAAAAAGTCTAGTTAGAAAATAAAACAACTTTTTCCTCTATCTTTGCTCAAGCTATGTATGCCAACATATTTTGTTTTCATATTTGAAGCAATCATTGACTTTCTCACAACAGAGATGAAACTTGTTGAATGAAACCACATAAACTGTCTTTCAGATTTGAAAGAAAATATGTACTTGCTGTCAGGAAAGGGAGTATAGGAAGAGAAAATGGTGTTCAAAGAAACATCTCATTTTATATTGAAACAGAGTTGATTTTGCAGAATTTTCTTTAAAGAGTTTATTGTGAAGATTTCTACAGCCTTTCTCCTGGAAGGTACAAATATTAGTTTATAGTAATTTAGGCCAAAGTTTGAGTTCAGGCTCTGCTACATTTTTGTTCACATATTAGCTATGATTTGGGGTAATTTATTAAATTTACCAAGCCCAGTTTCCACATTTACAAACTAAGGACAAAAATTCCTACCTTATGATGGAAGTGTAAGGAGAGAGACAGACAGACAAACATGAGGGTGAGGGGGAATCGTTTCCTAGCACATAATATATATCTAATCGATACTTGTCATTAGGAGAAATATATATGTTTGCTGTCCTGGGAGGCTGAACCCAGGGATTCACACATACTTTGCAAGTGCTCTACCACTGAGTTGCACCCCCAGGAAACCCTCCTTTCTTTTTTTTGATCATGAGACAGAGTCTTGCTCAGTTACCCACCCTACCTTTGGCCTCAAACTTGACATCCTTCTGCCTCCGCCTCCCAAGTCACTGAGATTATGCACATGAGCCATCACGCCTGGCCATTATGATAATCTTAAGGATTATAATTCAGTAAACAAGAACTTGGTGACAATTTGTAACATCACCAAAATGTCTAGATGCTTATAAGTGACTAAACTGTTCAACTGGTAATTCTGATGGACTGCAGACATTATCTTTGTCATCTTAGCATTCATCAAATGTCATTGCCTGGCAATTCTTAAATCTGAGCATACCCTGTTTAGCACACTACTTATGTAACGTGTGCCTGTGTCTTCAAAGTCTTTAATAAAAGCAAATCCCACAAGATCCAAAGATGGTGGCTAGATGGTAGGTTGAATCACAAGAATGGATTAACAATTCTATGAAAGAGTGCTTGGGATTCTTTAAAACACTCAAACAGATGTGTGGCTAAGCTGCAAGTCATATCCTGAAAATGCATCTATGTTTAATAGTGAATAGAGTGAGGAAAGGGTGTGTATTCTGCTTGCCAGATTCACCAAATTCTCAGATGAATCCTTGCATTAAAAGTATATATCAGGAGTCAAAGGAAATAGTTAAAAATGAGTGTTTTACTTAGTTAACTTAGGCAGAGATTGAGTTAACTGTAATATACAAAACACAATATCCTTCCCCCTTGTATTGGTAGTGTCCTAGATCAATGCTCTTCAAACTTTAGTGTGCACTGTGATCACCCTGGAATCTCATTAAGAGGCAGGTTCTAACTGAGTGTGCCAGAAGTTGAAAGAGCTGATTTTCTTCATTTCTAATGATTTCTAAGATGGAGTCAGGTAACTGATTAGTATACTATAGGCTGAATAGTATCAAGTCTCTAATAGTGTAGTTAAAAATATTGTTGTTGTTAGGTGCCATCGAGTCAGATCCAACTCATAGCGACACTACATACAACAGATCAAAACATACCCAAGCACTGTACCATGCCCAGCACTATGTCACTGCTTATATCCTATTCAAATGACTTTCTTTTCAGTGGCTGATTGTTTTGGGAGTGGGCTGCCAAGCCCTTCTTCCATTTTTTGCTATGCTGGGTATAGAACTTAGGATCTCAGAGCACACAATGCAAGCACTCTAACAACTGAGCTAAACAAGTCTCAGTTCTAGCTATTCTATCTTTTTATCACCAATCACTGTTGCCTCTTGCATAGGTCTTATTGCACATCACTAACTGCTGAAGATTCTCATGATGGCTTTTTAATGTTTTTCAGTATCTCACCATCCTAATATGCCCAAGTATTACCATTAACTTTGCACTCATAGCTTTCATCCACAATCCTCTTTTTACTTAGGAATATTGACATATTGAATACCTTTTACAGAGGCTTCACTCCCCTCATATTTATATTGGGGACTTTTCTCAAAACAATATGATCTCTTTCTATTGCCTTCCACCCAAACATAGGTCTCAGGCTATCTAGTAAACTTAAGAACATTGTTATCAGCCTTATGGCAACAAAGATAATGAGGCCACAAAGACATGTTCTACTTCTCATTGTTTTACTGACCACCTTGGTTATACCAAAAGAAGTGACATGTTCCCCCCATGAATTTTTCTAGTCTCATTTCCACTACTTTCATACTTAACATCTTTCTGGTCAACTTTGTACTTGTTCTACTTTCACATATGACATCTTTCTTATTTATCTGCTGATCCTTAGTACTGCTATCACTGATCACTGGTTGTCAATTTATCTTAATCTTCATCTTTTGGCAGAAAAAGTTATTAATTGCTACAATTAATATTACTTCCTTAAAAACAACTGGTATTTCCTTTTCTATCCACTGAAAGATATAAGACTCTGAAGAAGGAAACTAAACACTCAATTAAATGAGAAGAATTCCTATGCTCATGGATTGGAAAAACTAATATCATTAAATGTTCAGACTATGTAAATTGGCTTACAGATTCATTGCAATCCTCATCAAAAGCCCAATGTCATTCTTCAAGAAGTAAAATAAAATAAAATCCTAAAATGTGTATGGCACAAAAGACCCTGAATAGTGGGAAACATCTTGAGTAAAAACATCAAAGCTGGAGGTGTCACACATCCTGATTTTAAAATGTACAAAAGTATACTAATCAAAAAATCACAACACTGGTATAAATAAGACATATGGACCAATGGAACAGAACAGACAGCCTGGAAATAAAGCCACAAACATATGGACAGATAATTTTTAATAACGTCCTCAAGAATACAAAATGAGGAAAGGATAGTCTTCTCAACAACTGGTGTTGGGAAAACTGGATATTAACATGAAAAAGTATGATATTAGATACTTATCTTGTATCACATAAAAGAATAAGATCAAGATGGATAGAAAGCTTAAATGTTAAAATGGGAAACTCTAAGACTTCTAGAAGAAAACAGAAAAAAAGCTCCTTGACTTTAGTCTTGGCAATGATTTTTATGGACATGACCCCAACAGCACAAGCAACAAAAGCAATAATAGGCAAGTTGTTGGTGGTGTTAGGTGTTGTTGAGTTGGGTCTGATTCATAGGGTTTTCAATGGCTGATTGTTTTCAGGGTTGCTTCAGGAGTGTACAGCCCCATCCTTCTCCCATAGTTGGCAAGTAGAATGATGTTAAACTAAAAACATTCTGCACCACAAAGAAAACCATCAATGAAATGAAAATGTAGTATATGGAATGGGAGAAAAATTTAGCAAACTGCATATCAAATAAGGAGTCCATATCCAAAATATATAGGGAACTCATACAACTCAATAGCAAAGAAAATAACCTAATTAAAAATGGACACAGGGCCTGAATGGACATTTTTTCAAAGAAGATACACAAATGGCCAAGAGATATACTAAAAAATGCTCAACATTACTAATCATCAGGAAAATCCAATCAAAACCACAATAACTTATCACCTCATACTTGTTAAGAAGGCTGTTGCCAAAAAGACAAGAGATAAACTTTGGTGGGGGTGTGGAGAAAAGACAATCCTATGTGCTATTGGTAGAAAGGTAAACTGATAAAGCCGTTATGGAAAAGAGAATGATCCTAAAATCCAGCATTCCCACTTGTGGGTATATATCCCAAGAAGATAAAACCAATATCTCAAAGAGCTGTCTGTACCACCATATTTACTGCAGCATTATTCACAATAGCCAATATATGGGAACAACCTGAGTGTTCCTGTACAGATCAATGGATAAGAATATGCACGTGTGCATGCGTGCACACATACACACACAGAGTAATATTTACTTTTAAAAAACAAAAAATTCTACCATTTGCAACAACATGGATAAAGTTGGAGAACATTATGTTGTAGGAAATAAATCAGACACAGAAAAACAACTATTATATTATCTCACTCATACATGGATTATGAAAAAGTCAAAATCATGTATGGAGAGGGTAGAGTAGTGATTGCCAGGAACTAGGGGTACAGGACAACAAGGAGATGTTGGTCAAAGTGTACAATCTTTCAGATAAAAGATAAAAAAAAATTCTGTGAGTTTACTGTACAACATGGTGACTATATTTAATAGTGCTGTTTGTACAATTGAAATTTGCTGAGATAATACGTCTTGAGAGTCCTCCACACACACACACACAGAGACACATACACGTACACAAAGTATTAACTACATGAGGTGATATGTATTAATTTGATTGTGGTAATTATTTCACAATGTGTAAGTATATCATCATATTGTATATCTTGATTATATACAATTTTGTCAATTATATCTGAATAAAAATGAAAAGAGAAAACAGGAATATTTTCCTTATAATTAGAGTTAAAAATAGAAGAGCTGGTACACACATGTTAACCACATAAGAACAAACTGAAAAAGGAAGAAAACAATAAAAGTAAGAGAAGTTAAAGATGCAAATTGATATGTTGTTGTTGTTGTTGTTAGGTGCCGTCAAGTCCGACTCATAGCGACCAGATGTACAGCAGATCGAAACACTTGCCGATTCTGTGCCAGACAAACCATCTTATTTATGTTTAAGCCCATTGTTGCAGACACTGTGTCAATCCATCTGGTGGAGGGTTTTCCTCTTTTGCGCTGACCTGCCACTCTTCCAAACATGATGTCCTTCCCCAGGGATTGTTCTCTCCTGACTACATGTCTGAAATATGTAAGATGCAGTTTGGCCATTTTTGCTTCCAAGGAGCACTCTGGTTGTACTTCTTCTAGGACAGATCTGTTGGTTCTTTTGGCAGTCCATGGTATATTCAATAGATGTCTCCAGCACCACAATTCAAAAGCATCAATTCTTTTTCTGTCTCTCTTGTTCAATGTCCAGCTTTCACAACCATATGATGCCACTGA
>VMDO01023966.1:0-30610 GCA_007922755.1 Pedetes capensis
GGACTATGCAGTGGCATTTGATTGTGTGGGTCATAACAAATTATGGACAACCCTATGAAGAATGGGAATACAAGAGCAACTCAGTGCAACCTTGTGTAACCTATACATGGAGTAGGATGCAGTCATTTCAACAGAAGAGGGAAACACTGCCTGGTTCCAGTTGAGAAATCTGGGTATCAGGGCTGTATCCTTCCACCATGTCTCTTCAATTTCTATGCTGAGGAAATAGAGAAGCTGGACTTCATGAAGAAGAACACAGCATCAGGATTGGAGGAAGACTCATGAACAACCTGCATTATGCTTATGAAGCAGCTCTGTTTGCTGAAAGTGAAGATTTTAAACATTTTCCAATGAAGATCTAAGAATATGGCCTTCAGTATTAATTGGGACTCCTCATCATCAAAACAAAAATCCGTACAACTGAGTCATTAAGCATCTTCATGATAAATGGAGAAAATATTGAGGCTGTCCATGATTTTGCTTGACTTGGTTCTACAATCAAAACCCATGGAAGCATCAGTCAAGAAATCAAAAATGCATTGCTTTGGGAGAAGCTGTGGCAAAATATCTCTTTAAAGGATGACACATTGAAGATGAAGGTGTGTCTAACTCATGCCATGGTATTTTAGGTACATTGTATGGTAGTATAAGCTGGACATTGAAGAAGAGAGACAGGAGAAGAATTGATTATGTTGAACTATGGTGCTGAAGATGATTATTGAATATACCATAGTCTGACAAAAGAACCACAGATACGTTGTAGAAGATGTAAAACAAGAGTGCTCCATGAAAGCAAGGATGGCTAGACTGGGTGTAATATATATTGGACATGTAATCAGGAGAGACTATTCCCTGAGGCCTTCATGTTTGGGAGAGTGACAGGAGAACAAAAATGAGGAAAATCCTCCACTAGATGTAATGAAATGGTGAATAAAATGATGGACATAACTAACATTGTGTACCTCACACAGAATCAGGGAGTGTTTCATTCTGGTGTACCTAGGGTTGCTGTGAGTTGAATTTGAGTTGATGGCACTGAACAACAAACAACATGCAGTCCAGGACCGAACTTCTGTGAACAGCTCCTCAAGAGTGCATGATCAAACCTCCCTAACCAATGTCCTTCCTCTCTCTTTTCCTTGTTATACTCCTGGCACTGACCTGTGCATATTGAGACCCAAGCACAGGTTGTGAGACACAACTGTATGTAACAACCCCCCCAACCCCATCATTCTTGGCCTAGGAGGGACCCTGCTTCTACAGAGCACTCTTGCTTCATTGACTTGGGAAGACAACTCATATCTGGAGAGAGCCCTTTTCATAAGCACTTATGCTTATGAAACAGCTGTGTTTGCTGAAAGTGAAGAAGATTTGAAACATTTACTGAAGAAGATCAAAGAACATAACCTTCAGTATGGATTGCAACTATACATCAACGAAATAAAAATCTTTACAACTGGGTCAGTAAGCATCTTCATGATAAATGGAGAAAATATTGAGGTTGTCCATGATTTTGCTTGACTTGGTTGTACAATCAAAACCCATGGAAGCATCAGTCAAGAAATCAAAAATGCATTGCTTTGGGAGAAGCTGTGGCAAAATATCTCTTTAAAGTATCAAAAAATAAGGATGACACATGGAAGATGACGGTGTGTCTGACACATGCCATGGTATTTTATTCTGTACATGGACCAAGAGGCATTCATTGGAAGAGAACAAGGAAACACTGCTTGTTTAAAGTCAAGAAAGCTGTTTTATAAGCATAGGGTGGTCCTAGCCACATAAAACAACTTTTGTGCATTAAAACTACAGAGATTTATTGTCTCATGTTTCTGAAGTTCAGAGGTCTGTAATGGAAATTAAAGGTTCAGCAGAGGCAGGTTCACTAGGTAGTGATAGGGGATGGCATGTTGCAGGCTTTGTTCCAGTTCTATAGTGTGTTGGTTAATGGCTGCAGAGCTCTGGTTAGTAGAGGTCTTTTAATCTTGGTGCTTGAGTGTGTGCCTGAGTCCTGTTGTCTTATCTCATCTCTTCTTGTTCATCTTTTTTGTTGTACATGTAGTACAGACAAGCTTATAACTTACCATCTTCCTTTGTTCTCATTGGTGTTGGAAGTAGAGGTAAGTGCCACCACACTGAACATTGGGTCAGGTGCTGGGGGTCAGGGTGAACATTAGGGTGATAGGCTAGATGTTTAAGGTTAAATTCAGGTTCATGGGCAGGATTAGGGTCATGTTTACTGTTAGGGTTTGGGTCGGTTGTCAGGGTTGAGGTTGTGGAGGGGGTGTGGGTGATGGTGATGGCGAGGATTTGGGGCACAATCAGAAGAGGCCTGGGAACCAGGGACATCATTGCTGATATGAGTTGGATATTACCAGAAAACAGAGAGTATTAGAAAAATATCTCTGTATATTTTATCCACTCTACAATGGCAGTTGACTTGTGGATCTTAACAAATTATGGATAACACTGGGAAGAATGGAAATATCAGAGAACCTAATTGTAGTCATGAGGATTCTGTACATGGACAAAGAGGCAGTCATTGGAAGAGTACAAGGAAACACTGCTTGTTTAAATTCAAGAACGCTGTGAATCAGCATATCTCTTCAATTTCTGTACTGATCTAATAATCTGACACACTGGATTTCATGACAAGGAATGTGGTATCAGGATTGGAGGAAGCCTTGTGAACCACCAGCATTATGCAGATGACACAATTCTGCTTGCTGGAAGTGATGAAGATTTGAAACATTTATTGAAGAAGATCAAAGAACATAGCCTTCAGTCAGGATTGCAACTATACATCAACAAAACAAAAATCCTTATAATTGGGACAGTCTGCAATTTCATGATAAATGGAGAAAAGATTGAGGTTTTCCATGATTTGCTTTACTTAGTTCAAATATCAACACCCTCGGAAGCAGCCATCAGGAAATCAGAATGTATATTTCTTTGGGAAACTCTGTGGCAAAAGATCTCCCTAACGTATTGAAAAGTAAAGATGTCCTCTTGAAGACGAAGGTGCACCTGCCCCATGCCATAGTATTTTCAGTCACATTGTATGATTGTGAAAGCTGAACATTGAACAAGGGAGACAAGAGAGGAATTGATGTTTTTGGATATCATGGCAGAGATGACTTTGAAATATATGACAGAATGCCAAAAGGAACCACAGGTCTGTCTTAGAAGTGCCACAGTGGTGAACCTTGGAAGCAAGGATGGCCAGACTGTGTGTTATGTATTTTTGACATGTCATCAGGAGAAACTTTTGTGAAGAAGGACATGATTGGGAGAGTGGTAGGTCAATAGAAAAGGGAAAACCCCCCAGTAGATGTATTGACTCTAAGTCTGCATGCAGTTTTTGTTTGTTTTCTTGATGAGAGCCATTCTGGGCAGAGTGAGAGGGAATATAATTTTCTCTTTGATTTGCATTTCTCTGATAATATTTTGAACGTTTTCATATATTTATTGGCCATTTGTACTTCTTCTTTGGAGAATCATCTGTTCAATTCATTTGTTCTTTGTTTAATTTTTTTACTTATTTATGTATTTTCTACTTATTAATCCCCTCTCAAATGCATAACTGGCAGAACTTTTCTCTCATTCTGTGGTCTGTTCACTGTGTTAGTTGTTTCCTTGGCTGTGGAGCAGCCTTTTGATTTGAAGCAGTCCCAACCATCAATTCTTGATTTTATTTCCTTAGTTATTCCAGTCTTATTCAGAAAGTAATTGCATATTCCTAGATTTGTTGAGACTGCTGCCTTTTATTGCAATATTAATTCTGATCAATGAACATGGGAGGCCTTCCCATTTTCTAGTGTCTTCACTTTCTTTTTCAGTGTTTAATATTTTCCTGGTAGAGATATTTTAGTTCCCTGTTTTAAGTTTACTCATAGGTTTTTTTTTGATGCTCCTGTGAATGGGGTAGTTTTTCTGGTTTATTTCTTGGTATGTTTGTTATTGGTATATAGAAATGGTCCTGACAAGCAGTGCCTTCTCAAGGAAAGCTTTTGCGTAAACTATGTATTCATAGATTTTCTTTCCTCTGTGATTTCTCTGATGCTTAATGAGCTCTATTTTCATTTCATTGACAGGGTTTCTTCCCTGTGAGGATTCTCTGGTGCCAAAGGAACTGTGGTATCCAGGCAGAAGCTTTTTTGCATTCATTCCATTCCAAAGCCCTTTCTCCAGTATGAGGTCTCTGGTGATGAATGAAACTCGAGTTCTCACTGACAGTTTACTCCCATTTCCTGTATTTTGTAGGATTTCTCACCTGCATGTGTCCTCTGATGTGATATCAGAATGAACTTCTGGGAAAAGGCCTCCCACATTCACTGCAGTGGGCTTCTATCCTGTGTGAGTTATTTGGTGGATAGTAAGCTATAACTTCTTGTTTAAAAACATTACCACACTCTGTTGATAAATGGACTCCCATTTTTGTTGTGTGATTTGTAATGAGCCATGACATTTAGCTATTGATTTTCTACATTTATTGCAATCATAGTACTTTATTTCACTATAGGCTCAAAAATTTTTCATTGAGCTCATCAAATTTCCTGCTTTCTCAGTTATTTTTTGGAAGAAGAAAATCAAGAGAATGTTTAAAACTTTTCTCACCATGACATATTTATGGAGTCTCTTTTGTCAATGAACAAAGTTCATGCTTGAATTAAAGATTTTCCAAGAAACATAATAGTCATTGCCTCTCTTCATACCTTTAAGCTTGTCGTAATAACCTTAGTGCCATCATTTGGAATCATTGTCTAGACAGACTTCTGAAAAGTTTTGACTTATGATTTTTCATTCATTATCCACGATTCTTCTTGGCTCAGCAAGGAAACTACATCAGGTCTGATGATTTGATAACCAAGGAAGATGTGACTGCTGTAGTTCTCCATCATGAGATCTCTGTACATCTCTTTTGAGTGTGGTTAGGGTTAGGGTTAACCTGAACCTTAATCCTAACTCTAAGCCCATCTGAAAGTATAATTGCATTTTAAGATTTATATTTAAGGACTTCCATTTTTTGGTTGATTTTGTAAATGCTAATATTTTAGAAAATGTCTCAGTCCAG
Organism: Pedetes capensis; assembly: GCA_007922755.1. Lineage (NCBI taxonomy): Eukaryota > Metazoa > Chordata > Mammalia > Rodentia > Pedetidae > Pedetes > Pedetes capensis. Next base: position 5,075 of record VMDO01023966.1, read on the forward strand.
TTTTAAAATTTCTATACATTTTTGATATATAGCTAATCAGTGGACTTTTGTGTGTCAGCCATATACTTTGCCTCCTGTTATCTCTAAACACTCCCATCAAAATACGGGATGGTAGGCTGTATTCCTGTTTTATTTCTAAAATCATGTCCTGAAATAAGACAATTACTTTCAGAGATTCATGCTTGGAGGCTCACAATCACCACTGAACAGTGAGCAGAGAGTATCCTGTGTGATGCCCACTGCAGTCCTCCTCAGGAGACCCCTAGTGAGACATCACAACTTGAGTCACTTGAAGGCAGAGTCCTCAGTGAGCATCTGCTCTTGGAGACAGCACTATGGCTTCAGTATAACAGGTCTGTGTGAGGCAAAGATTAGGAAGAAGAAAGAATTTACCATCTGCAGCTCCAAGTGCCAAAGAGGAAATGCTATCATGTTCTTTATTTACTCAGGTAATATTTTAACAAGACTTGTGCTACCAAAGTACTCCTTATTCAGGGATTGACCACTTACCATCATAGCATGCTGAAGTATGTTTTTGCAGATTGGGTTTATTTCTGGGGATAAATTGCGGGACACAGAAAGGAGAAATGCAGTGTCATGTGGTGCAGGGACAGCATGAAGCACTCTTGGCATGAAGGACCAGCTTCTGGAGGCAAGCTGGGGTCTCAGGGAAGGGCTGTTGCAGTCTTCATTGCTCACTTTCATTCATGTTTTTTTCTTTATTTCTTTTTGCTTTTCTTTATTTTTTTTTTTTTTTGAAATAATGGGGGTTGAACTGTGGCCCTTTCTGCATGCTAGGAAAATACTATACCACTGAGCTGCATCCCCCACTCTGTTTTATATTTTTATTTTTTGAGACAGTGTCTCAGTTGCATAGTTTGCTACTGACTGGTAAATGAGGATTCTCCTGCGTCTGCCTCCTGAGTCACTAGGATCATAGGTGTGTGCCATGGTGCCCAGCTCATGTTTCTTACAGTGTGAAAATACTTGAAAAATGTTGAAACATTGTGTATCAACACATAAAACTTTAAATATAAATAGTGTACTTATGTTGTTAAAAGAAGATCTTTATGGGTAGGGGGTATAGCACAATGGTAGAGTTCTTAGGAGGACCTCAGTGTGATCCCAGGTTGTGGAAGAAATATAAACAAAATAATACAATACTCTGCCTTAGGAATTCTGCCATTATAAAATAAGTACTTTTTTCCTTCAGTTTTGAGGGAGAGCTGAACGCAGGAATTTGTGTATGCTAGGCAAGTTGTCTACCAGTGAGCTGTAGCCCTAGTCTCTTTTTATTATTTTTTGTTTTGAGGCAGGGTATCACCAAGTTGTACAGTCTGCTTCTGGCCTTCAACTTGTAATTTTCCTGCTTCAGCCTCTCCAGTTATAGACAGGAACCACAAGACTTGCTTAAAGTACTTACTTCTATCAACCAATAGTGAACCAGAAAAAGATGTGAGGACGACTTAAGACATATTAACTAAATGCACTGGATTGTTCTAGATATCACTTCCATAGCTTCTGATATATGACAAGATCAAAAGCCACAGTCCTACCACAACGTGCTAGAAAGCTTGACTACACTATTCAGAATCCTCAGGGTTGCATCTCCCAGGAGCCACTGTGACGAAGGCTATGAGGGTAGAAAGGTGAAGTTCACTACATAGAATCCTTGGGGCTGAAGCTCACAAGAGCCCCTGAAGCAAGGGCTCTGTGGGCTGAAGCTGGATTCTGTACTATTCAGAATCCTCTAGGCCATGCCTCCCAGGAGCCCCTGCTGTGAGAGATCAGTAGGCAGAATGCTGGACTAAGCTACCCAGAATCCTGCAGGGAGCAGCTCCCAGAAGACAGTGGCAAGGGCTCTGAGGATGGAAGCTGGATTATAATACCCCAAATCTTCAGGGCCCCAGCTCCCAGGAGGCCCTGAATTGAGGGCTCTGAGTGTGGAAAGGTAGGGTTTACTACCATATCTGTGGGGATTGCAACTTCCAGGAACCCCTGTGACTTGGGCTCTGTGGGCAGAAGTTGGACTATACTACCCCAAATCCTTGGGGCTGCATCTCCCAGGAGCTCCTGTGGTGAGGGCTCTATGGGGGAAAGGCTGAACTGTTGTAACCAGTGATCAAAATCACACCACAAAGGAGCAAAATTAACCCCATGGCCACCAAGGACTGACATCTCTCTCAAACCTGTGGTCCTGAGGAACAGTTATGGGTGTTTATAAAGCCAAAAGCTACATCCTGTGGGGCAGGCTGTACATTTAGGGTCTTTTCCAAGTGCCTGACATGAATCATGTAGGCAATCGGAAGCAATAAGCATTTGGTAATAAGCATTAAAAGTTAACATTAACGTATCATTTAAGGTAAAAATAAACCATGTTCCTGACCTAAGCTATGCAAGTGATAAGTACAGAGACCGTTCAAATTTTCCATTCCCACTAGAGTCCTACCTAGGATGGCATCATTCCTGTTAATTCAGTGGTTCTATATTTCCCACTGGTCTTATAGGAAAATCAGATATTTGATTTTAGTCAGGAATAATCTATTATTGGATTGTCCAGGGGTAGGTTCTGGGTTCTTAATATCATAAGATTGCCTGAGTCCATTTTTTAAAAAATAAACCTCAGAATCCAGTTGAGAAGACAAGTACCAAACATTTAATGGTTGGTCCTTGACAAAAACAATGGTCTGGTTAACAAGCAATTTCCCACTTGTTCCCTCTACAATGGTCCACTGATAGGAAAGGGGGTGTAGACTAGGGGAAGGGGTTTTCAATCATAATCCAGGCAGACATCCCATCTAGTTTTATAGCAGTAGGAGAGGTGAGGATAATGATATAGGGGCCCTTCCACCTTGGAGTGAGTCCTGAAGATGTGAACCACCTGATCAACATTTTGCCTCCCACCTTGAAAGGGAGGGGTGACAGGTCTGCAGGGTGTGTCTGGTCTGCAGCAGTGTTTCAAAGTCCCACATGAAGCTCTTGTTGGATTTTCTGAATTATGTTCTGACCGGGGCATAAGACATGTTCCTTCTTATAATTTTGATTCAGTTCCCACAAATGAGTGAGAACATTTGGCATTTCTCTTTCTGAGCTTGTGTTTGTTCACTTAATATAATTTTCTCTAGTTCCATCCATTTTGCTGCAAATGGCATTTTTTCAGTTTTTTTTAATGCTGAGTAGTATTCCATTGTATATATGTACCATAGTTTTTTTTATCCATTCTTTTGTTGATGGGCACATTACTTGATTCCATATCCTTGCTATTGTGGAAAGTTCTGCATTGAACAAGGAGATGCAGGTGTCTCTGTGGTATGATGGCACATCTCCCTTTGGGTAAATTCCCAATAGTGTTGTAGCTGGTTCTTACGGTAGATCAATTTTTAGTTTTTTAGGATACATCCATATTGATTTCCACAGTGGTTGGACCAGTTTACAGCTCCACTAGCAATGTGAGAGTGTACCCTTTTCTCCGCAACCTCGCCAGCATTTGTTGTTATTTGTTTTATTGATCTTGGCCATTCTTACTGGTGTAAGGTGAAATCTCAGAGTTGTTTCAATTTGCATTTCCCTAATGGCTAGGGATATTGAAGATTTTTTCATGTGTTTCATGGCTTTACAGAGCTCTTCATTTGAGAACTGTCCATTCAGTTCCTTTGCCCAATTGTGTATTGGGATATTTGTTTTCTTGGGTATTTTTTTCGTAAGTTCCTTATAAATTCTGGTAGTTAGTCCTTTGTCTGAGTTATAGGATGTGAAAATTTTTTCTCATTCAGTGGAGGTTTCCTTGACTCTGTTAATTGTTTCCTTTGCTGTACAGAAGCTTTTTTAATTTCTTGTAATCCCATTTATCTATTCTTTTTGCAATTTCATGAGCAATTGGAGTCCTATTAAGGAAATACATTCCTATGCCTATATGTAGGAGTGTATTACCTATGTTGTCTTCTATTAGTTTTAAAATTTCTGGTTTTATGTTGAGGTTTTTTATCCAATTTGATTTAAGTGTCATGCATATTGTGAGATGCGGGTTGGTTTTCATTTTTCTGCATGCAGATGTCAGTATTTTCCCCCACCATTTATTGAAAAGGCTCTCCTTTTCCCATTGTACTTGCTTTGCTCCTTTGTTGAAAATAAGGTGGCTATATGTGTGTTGAGGTATTTCTGGATCTTTGTTCCACATGTCTTGAGGCATATTTTTGTGCCAGTAGCAAGCTGTTTTTGCCACCACTGCCCTATAATATAGCTTAAAGTCAGGGATTTTTATTCCACCTGCACTAGTTTTGCAGCTTAAGAGTGTTTTGGCTATATGTGGTCTTTTGTGATTCCATATGTATTTTTGTATCTTTTTTTCTATTTCTGTAAAGTCAGTCAATGGAATTTTAATGGGAATTGCGTTAAATCTATAGATTGCTTTTGGTAGGAGAGTCACTTTTACTATATTGATTCTCCCTATCCAGGACCCTGGAAGGTCCTTCCATTTTTTAGTGTCCTCTGCTATTTCTTTCTTTAATATTTTGAAATTTTCCTTGTAGAGATCTGAAGACTCTTTGGTGAGGTTGATTCCAAGGTACTTAGTTTTCTGGTGGGCTATTGTGAAAGGTATTGTTTCTGTAATTTCCTTCTCTTCTAGGTTACAGTTGGTGTAAAGAATAGATATTGATTTTTTTGTGTTGATTTTCTATCCTGCCACTTTGCTGAAGGAGTTGATTAGATCTAAAAGTTTTCTGGATGAGGTTTTGGGGTCTTTAACTGTAGAATCATATCATCTGCAAATAAGGATAATTTGACCTCTTCACTGCCAGTCTCTATCACTTTGATTTCTTTCTCTTGTCTGATTGCCCTGGCAAGGACTTCAAATAACATGTTAAATAGAATAGGAGAGAGAGGACATCCTTGCCTTGTTCTGAATCTAAGAGGAAACGGTTTCTGTTTTTCTCTACTTAATATAATGTTGGCTGTAGGTTTTTCATAGATGGCTTTTATAATATTAAGGTATTTGCCTGTTGTACCTCTGTTCTCCAGCATTTTTATCACAAAAAAGTGTTGTATTTTGTCGAAGGCCTTTTCAACATCAATTGAGATGATCATGTGTTTTTTGTTTGCCAGTTTCTTGATATGTTGGTTTACATTAATTGATTTCCATATGTTGAACCAGACTTGCATCTGTGGAATAAATCCCACCTGGTCATGGTGGATAATCTTTTCAATATTTTCTGCATTTGGTTTGTCAGAATTCTATTAAAGATTCTTACATCCATATTCATAAGGGAGATGTGTCTATATTTCTCTATTATAGATGAATCTTTTTCTGGTTTAGGCATCAGGGTGATGCTAGCTTTGTAGAATGAATTTGGTAGTTTCCCTCCTTTTCTACTTTTTGTAATAATTTGAGGAAGACAGGTTTTATATCTTCTCTGAAAATTTGGTAAAATTCTTCTGTGAACCCATCAGGACCTGGGCTCTTCTTTGTTGGGAGAGTTTTTATTACCTTTTCAATTTTCATATATGTAATGGGCTTGTTTAGGTCACTTATGTCTTCTGGGGCTAGCTTTGGTAAGTCATCTGCGCGAATAAATTTATCCATTTCTTTTGTATTTTCATATTTTTGGGAATACAATCTCTCATAGTAATCCCTGATGATTTTCTGCATTTCATTGTTGTTGTTGTTGTTAGGTGCTGTCGAGTTGGTATCCGACTCATAGCGACCCTCTGTACAACAGGGGAAACAATATTGTCAGTGCTTCTCTGCCATTCATAGGGTTTTCAATGGCAGATTGAGTTTTGGGAGGGTGTTGCCAGGTCCTTCTCCGAGCCTACAGCGTCTGGTGTTCCAATGCAATCTCCCATCCAGGTAGTAACCAGGCCCAATGATGCTTAGCTTCTGAGATCTGACGGGATCGGATGCCACAGGACTACAGCTCCAGGTGTATTTCATTGTAGTTGGTGGTTATGGACCCATTTTCTCTCATCATCCTTCTATGTTAGTTTTTTCCTTTTTCTTTTTCATGAGATTGCCCAGAGGAGCATCTGTTTTATTAATCTTTCAAGGAACCAGCTCTTATTCTTATTAAGTTTTTGAATTATCTCTTTAGTTCTAATTGAGATATTTCTCCCTTTAATTTTGTAATTTCCTTCCGGATGCTCCTTTTGGGATTGATTTGTTGTTGGATTTCCATGTCTTAAGGTGTGTCATTAGGTCATTTATCTGGCTCTTCTTTACCTTATTGATGAAGACACTTAATGCTATAAACTTCCCTCTTAAACCTGACTTTTCTATTTCCCATTTGTTTTGGTAGGATGCGTTTTCATCATCATTTGATTGCAGGATTTTTTAAATTCACTTATGATTTCATCAACAATCCATTGGTCATTCAGCCATGTATTATTTAGTCTCCATGAGTTTGTAAAATTTCTGGAATTATTCTTGCTCTTGAGCTCCAGTTTTATTCTATTGTGATCTCATAAGGATCATAAGGATCCTCATAAGGAACAAGGGATAATTTCTACTTTTTTATATTTGTTGAGGGAATTCTTATGAACTAGCATGCAGGTGAAATATTTTGTATATATCTGTGAGATCCAACTGGTTTAGGGTGGAGATTAGATTTGATATTTCTCTGTTGATTTTTTTGGAAATGTCTATCTTTCTGTGAGAAAAAAGCAAAGAGCAAAAAAATGTGTTAATTATAGAAAATTCTACAAAAGGAAAATAAATCTCCACTGAAAGAAAATCAAGAGTCACAAGAAGGAAGTATCATGGAAGGAGGGAAGGAGGAATTATCAAATAGGAATCAGGTAACATTATACAGGTGACACATATTTTCAATATCATGACTGTTGTGATGATTTCATGTGTCTCCATAATATATGAAATATCACAATTTGAACTTTAAAAATTCACAGTATTTGACACATTGATTATATCTCAATAGAACTGTTTCTTTCTTTTTTGGTACTATGGATTTTAACTTGGGGCCTCACACATGCTTTTAGCAAGCACCCAACCTCTGAGCCATACCCACATCCCTTTTTTTACTTTGTATTTTGAAGTAGAGCCTCACTAAGTTATGTAGGCTGCCTTTGGCCTCAAACTTGTGATCCTCCTGCCTCTGCGTCCTGAGTCACTGGGACTAAAGGCATGGCCAACCACATCCAGGTTCCACAGAGCTTTTAAGGAAATGGTTCAATATAAAAATCTGGATCTCCTGCTTTCCTTTAAAACAGAACAAAACAAAACAAAACAAACAAAACAGGGGATTGGCAAGCACACTGATTCCACCTTAACTATCCTTACCCTTCGGGAGAAACAGCACTTCTTCAAAGGAATAAAGGTTAGTTATGAGTCGCATGTCACATACCTGGACTATAATCTCCCAGCTCACTGCCCCCACTCTTGCCTGTGTAGCAAAGGCCTTCGGGTGAGCAGGGGGGTGGCCTTGGCAATCCAGAACTTTAGATTATTTGCTCTGCCAGGGACCATGTCCACAGGGGACTCTAAATCTGGAAGTCCTGAGAATATCCATATAGCCTCATCACTCAGAATTAGTGACCAGAGCATTTCTGGAAGCACATTCAGATGTGATAGGGTCAAGTTTGCTGCCACCAACTCTTAACTTTTTAGAGTTTTTTTTTTTTTTAGTGTGAGCGTGTGTGTGTGTGTGTGTGTGTGTGTGTGTGTGTGTGTGGTAATTTGGGGCCAAATTTAGGGCTCTGTGGATACTTTGCAAGTGCTCTACCATTGGTCTGCACCTTCAGCCCATTATTTATTTTTTATTTTGAATCAGGGTCTCACTAAGTTATGTAGGCTGCCTCTGGTCTCAAACTCATGATCCTCTTGCCTCCACCTCCTGAGTTGCTGAGATTCCAGGTGTGCACTTTTGGGCCTGTCCTCCAAATATATTAATCACATCCAGTGTGTGAATGTAAACTCCAATGGCTATACACCACTCTAGATTTCCTCCAGGGATGAAGAGGAGCTGATAGGGAGATTAATAGAGAAGTTGTCCTTTCCAGACCACACTGTGTCATCTGATACTTACTAGGCAGGTTATTGAAAATATATGTCACCAGTATAATGTTACCTGATTCCCATTTGATAATTCCTCCTTCCCTCCTTCCATGATACTTCCTTCCTATGACCCTTGGTTTTCTTTCAGTGGAGATTTATTGTACTTTTGAAGAACTTTCTATAATTAACACATCTTTTTTTTTTTTTGCTCTTTGCTTTTTTCTCACAGAAAGATAGACATTTCCAAAAGTCAACAGAGAAATATCAAATCTAAACTCTACCCTAAACCAGTTCGATCTCACAGATATAGAAGATTGGGGTAAAGCCTCAGTGGTAAAGCATTCATGAAGAACCACTAAGCACTCATGGGGAGAGCTCAGTGGCCTTTCTTGATTGGAGCTGGGCTCCTGGGTCTGAGCCAGGAAAGGGGGATTCCTCCCAATCCCCTGCAACACCAGAGCTCCTAGAAGTGGGCCTGCCATGTCCATAAAGCTCCCTCTAGTCCTTCACCCTAGGAGCAGGCACACCCTGGGGAACAGGGAGGGTGCAGTGTGGGTCAGTAGAGAAAGAGGCAGCTGGGAGGACCTGGCCTGGGTCCCAGGGAGCCTGTGGGCAGCTGGAGCCCCAGGAATGAACTGATCCCCATTGGCTTCCCACATCTCCCCCTCAGACAGGTGTTGCAGGCACAGTGACTTGTCCCCATCAGTCCTAGGGCAGCAGGGAGGCTTCACTGTGGTTCTCCACTTGGGGGACCATGGCCTGTAAGGTGTAGGGTTGTGGGGCTGCCTCCTCTCCTGGCATGTGGTCTATAAAATGGCCCTGTGCATTCCAGGGAACAGGAAGATGTGAGTCTGGGGGTTGGTGGAGCAGGGGAGGTGAAACTTTATGATGAAGAATCATTGTTTGGTGGAGGGAGGGACCCAATGCTTATGGTTTGAAGAAATCCGGGTTCATGTGCTGGAGAGGCTGGAATGATGGTGGCTGCAGCCCCGGGTGAGACACTGAGGCCAGGTAGCAGCATAAGGATGGGGGACCTGGAGGTTCTCAGCTGTCCCAGTGGAGCTGACAGCCAGGGCCAGCCCAAGAGCACAAGGGTCAAACTCAGTGTCCCGCCCTGTTCCTTCTAGGACTGACATGTCTGCAGCTTCCTCCCCACCTCCTCATTGATAGGGTTCTTTTCCTTGCCAGATTCCTAGAGAAATGCCATGGTGGGGAGGGGTGTGAACCACCTCCCCTGGCTCTGGGATGAGCAGAACCCGCAGACAGGCTCTGAGGCCAGATGAGCACAGCCAGACTCACCAGGACACTGCGCACATGATCCTTGTCCTCTTCTGCCAGCTTCCCATCAGCACACTGCTTTAGATTTGCAGCATTTTGCAATATGGAAGTGTGTCCATGTGTCTAGCCACATAGCTAACGTACTCATCCTTGGATCCATCTATGAAGAGGTTCACATCTTTTTTCACGGGGAGCACACGTCGCAATCTGGAATACAAAGGCAAGCTGATCCTCCATGGAAAACACAATCATCAGAATCAGAGCTCATTCACCCCTCCATCTGGCTGACTCACGTTGCCCTAGGAAGGAGTCAGAACCCCATCCAAGCCCATATTCCCAGCTGCAGGTCCCAGCACCCACCTCCACCCGAGGTCAGGAGCAGGGCAACTCTGAGAAGCCTGAGGGTGCCATCAGGGTTCGTGGTGCAGTGGGCAGGTGCTCCCTACAGGCCCAGGGCCCCCTGTGTACGTGCTCTGGGCTCCACAGTAGGCCTGGATCTGATGCCCTTCTGCCCCCTCCCAGGCCCCAGCTTGGAGGTACCTGGGGCTGAAGAGGCAGGAGCTGTGTGTTTGGCCAGAAGACAAGCTGCTGAGTCAACAAAAGGCCTGGATCATCCTCTTTCCCCTCCTTAGGGCCCTGTCCAAGGTCAGGTGACCAGAGCAGCACAAGGGTGAGAACCAAAGGGGAAAAGCTGAGCAGGGAAAGGGGCCAAAGTCTCCTGAATCAGATTCCACATCATGACACATGTCACTCTGTCCCATTTGAATGGGACCTTGAAGATGATCTGGCTGGGGATTTATGGAGTTTTTCTGAAAACTCAGTGGATTGCTAAAATCTCACAACTCATTACTGTCAATTCCAGGCCAGAGCACGGGAGCCCTGACTTCCTGGTGGGTCCTGCCCTGCCCTCCTTTCATCCCAGCCTCCGTACTTCACCTGCCCTGTGAACTCCCCTGAGCCATCTGCTGAGCCCTGAGCTTGCCCTGTGCTCACTGGCCCAGACTCTGGCTGGCTTTGAAATATGCAGTTCCTTTTTAACCCTTTGACTACCGATGTCAAATAAAATATGACAGTAAGTATTTTATTTCCAGAAACTCTTCATTACATCAAACAAAAGAAGAACATGATTGGCAACACTGTTGGAAAATATAATGTGAGTTTGTAAAGTACCTTTCCCAGGCCCTTTCTTCATTTTCTGTCCAATTCATACACGCTCGCTTTTTGACCTGTGTGTCTGGATGGTAGGCAGAAGGAAAAAGCCCCTATTATCTTTTGACTAAGACCTTTCACCTGCTTACTTTGAGTGCATCAGACTTCAGTGAGATTTGTCAGTTTCCCCTCCCTGTGATTACAACCCCATCTCTGCACAACCAGGGCCAGAGCCAAGCCCCTCTCCATGGCCCATGACCACTAGGGGATCCATCTACCCAGTCCCCACTCCTGTTAACTCTTTGATCTTATCCCTGCCACTCTGCCCCCCCTCACTAGTCTCCTTTCTGTCTTTTTTTTCCAGTTTTTTATAGTGCTGGGATCAAACCCAGGTTGTCACTTATGCTCAGCACGTGCTCTATGCCGAGTAGCAGTCTGAGCCTCTGTGTTTTGGCCATGTGGCAGTGTATTTGCAGAGTATCCAGTATACTCATCCTCTAATTCTCTGCATGATGCTCTGCTTAAACAGGAAAATTAATTCTTCAGTTTACATCAAATATCACCTTACGAGAGAGGTGGCCTGCTATGGCTTGCGGAGGGCTTGTCCCCATCAAAACCCACACTGAGGCTTGGTGCCCACTGTGACATTATTGATAGGGGTGTGTGTGGTGCGCAGGAGGATCATGGCAGTGCAACCCTTAGGAATGGATCTGTGCCTTCCTCACCTATGTGAGTTTGCACTCCGGTGGGCCTGGACTTGTTATCACGATGGCAGGTTGTTATAAAGGGACTTGCTGTCTTGGTTTTCCCCTGCTGTCTTGCCTTTGTGCCCTGTTGCCCTTCAGCTTTCTGGCATGAGTTGAAGCAGCACGGGCTCCATATTGGATTTCCACCCTCCAGAGTGTAGGCCAAAGCCAACTACTTGCATCCATAAATTACCCAGTCTCAGATATTTTTCTATTGTTGTTAGGTGCCATTGAGTTGAGTGTGACTCAGAGTGACCCTATGTACAACGTAGCAAAACACTCCCTGATTCTGTGCCAGGCACTTGAACAGTCTTATGTTTAAGCCCATTGTTGCAGACGCTGTGTCCATCTATCCAGCCGAGGGTCTTCCTTATTTTGTTGATCCACCACATGCCCAAACGTGATGTCCATCTCCAGGGATTGGTGCCTCCTAACAACCTGTCCAAAATACATAAGATGCAATTAAGCCATCCTTTCTTCCAAGAAGCACTCTCATTGCTCTTCTTCTAGCACAGATCTGTTTGTTCTTTGGGCAGTGCATGGCATATTCAAAATTTGACAGCGCCATAGTTCAAAAGCATCAAGTCTTTTCCTGTCTCCCTTAAATAATATCTGGGTTTCACAACCATATGATGTGACTGAAAAAACCCTGGCATGATTTAGGCACACATTTGTCTTCTGTGTGACATCTGTACTTTTTAACACTTTAAAGAGGTCTTTTGCAATAGCTTTTCCATTTGCAACACATCTTCTGACTTCTTGCCTGCTGCTTCTGTGGATGTGGATTGTAGAATGAAGAAAAACAAAACACTGGACAACCTCGATCATTTCTCCATTTATCATGAAGTTGCTTACTGACCCTGTTGTAAGGATTTTTGTTTTGCTGATGTTGAGGCCCCACCCGTACTGAAGGCTGTGTTATTTGATCTTGAACAGTAAATGTTTTAAATGCTCTTCACGTTCAGCAAGCAGAGTTTTATCATCTGCATAAGACAGGTTGTTAATGAGTGTTCCTCCAATCCTGATGCTGCATTCTTCTTCATAAAGTCTGGCTTCTCAGACTATTTTCTCATCCCAGAGATTGAAGACATTCAGTGGAAGCATACATCATGGACACACACCTTTCTTCAATTTAAATGAGGCAGTGTTTCCTTGTTCTATTTGAATGACTGTCTCTTGGTCCATGTACAGTTTCATCATTAGCTGCTCTGGTATTCCCATTCTTCACAATGCTATCCATCATTTGTTGTGATGCACACACTCAAATGATTTTCTCTGGTTCCACACCCTCTTCTCAATCCAGCTTGATTTTCTCCTATTTCTCTGTCTATATATTGTGGCAGTTGCTTTTGAATCATCTTTATAGAATTTTATTTGTATGTGATATTAAAGATATCCTTTGATAATTTTTACATTCAGTTGAATCTCCTTACTTGAGGATAGGCACAAATAGGCGTTTCTTTCAATCAGTTGGCCAGGTAGCCGTTTTCCAGATCTCTTGGCATAAACAAGTGAGCACCTCCAGTGCTGGATATGATTGTTGAAACCTCTCCATCAATTCCTGGAGCCTTGTGTTTTGCCAATTGCTTCAAGGCAACTTCCACTTCTTCCTTCAGTATCACTCTTCATTCAGTACCGTTGTTTCCTGATCATATGTGACCTCTTGCAGTGGTTGGTCATACACCAATTCTTTTTGGTATAATGGCTGTGTATATTCCTTCCAACTTCTTTTGATTTTTCCTGCATCATTTAATATTTCCCCTGTGGAATGCTTTGCTATTGCCAATGAGGCAAGAATTTTTTCTTCTTTTCCTTAAGCTGGAGAAAAACAAAGTGTATTTTTCCAGAAATTCTACTATAATATTTGATTTTATCTTCTCAAGCTGCCCTTTGAAATATTCTGTTTAGTTCTTTAACTTTATCATGTCTTCCTTTTACTTTAGGTGCTTGAGTTTCAAGAGCAAGTTTCAGAGTCTCTTTTGACATGTAATTTGGTCTTTCTCTTTTTCCTGTCTTTTAAATTCCCAGGTACTATGTTCTCAGTGCATTCCATGGGGCTCGAAGTTGTGTGTGTCATAGAATAAATACATGACATGGTGCCAGAGAGAGAAAGGGAGGAAGAAGAAGGAGAAGAAGAAGGAGGAGGAGGAGGAGGAGGAGGAAAGAAAAGAAAAGAGAGTGAATTAGGGAGCACATTAAAGAGAATGAGGCAACCCAGGGCCTTGCACATGCTGAGCTTCTGCTCTATGACTGAGCAAAGTTGTCAGGCTGAAAGTTATCTCTGTACCAATGCCACTCTCACAAGAATGAAGCCACTGCTGTCATAATGACATAAATTCTGTCCTAAGGGCAGAGGCCACATGACTGAATCACGTTCTAGAGGCCCTGCTTCTCAACACTGTTGCATTGGGGATTGAGTTTCCTATCCCTGAGCTTTTGGGACCCACTGAAAGCACAGTACCAGGAAATAATTATCCAGATGGAGCAGGGTGAACAGAGTCTGGTATTTACAAAGGCCTGGTAAGTTTGTGTTTCTCTCAGCCTGCAGGGCTTATCTTGACTTAGTCATGGGTAGCGAAGTAGATTACTCAGACAGGGGTTACATCAGTAGTGATATAAAATCAGTCTTAGAGTTTGTCCACTTTTGTGCCACCTCAAAAGCTTTTTAAAAGCATCCACAGTGGCAGGGGTCTGGAGTTTCGCACAGTTGGTATGCTGCTCTGCATGCCCTGTGGCCCTGTGTCCCATCCCCAGCACTGCAAAATGGGAGGACTCAGCAGCCCACTCTTGAAACAATCAGCCATTGAAACCCCTGTGAATAGCAGAGAAGCCCAGACACAGTGCTGCGCATGGCACAGTGAGGGGAGTGTTTCATTCTGTCATACAGAGGTCTCTATGCATGGGACACACCTCGATGGCATCTGACAACAACAACAACAACAACAGCAACAACAACAGCAACAACAACAACAACAAAAATAGATGTGCCAGGTGCCAGGGTGCACCTGGTTTGCTCAAACCCCTCGTGGAGAAAGCGACCTCTGTGTAGGAACTGTGGAAACTCTCCTGTCTGGGCCTCCTGATGGGCCTGGCCAGCCTGGTCTCACAGCAGACCCTGGAACAGCCATGAATCCTGGCTTCAGCCCCTCTCTGCTGCAGCCTGTGTGCAGGTCTTCCCAGCCAGGCACTCTGTGCAGGACAGGTCCTTCGGTGCCTCTGGGCCAGGCTTGCTGACTGCAGTTCCACAGAGGCTCCTGAAGTGGCTCTGCTTCTCTACTCCAGTCCCTCTCAGCTGTGGTCTGATAGGAGTTCTGCCTGTGTGGGGACCTGGAGGGAGGCAAACCCATTCGTGCTCTGCAGGCTGAGCTGGCCCTCTGGTGTCACAAACAGCTGCCTGGGGTTCTGCTGCTCTAGCTGGGTAGAAGTTGCAGGCGGGCCAAGGGGCAGCTTGCTCAGTGCTGATGGCCCTGACTCCAGAGGCTCACATGCTGGGCTCCCACACCCAGAGAACCACAGGCGATGGCTCCAAGATTTCAAAGCCAGACATTTGTCACCCTAGGTGCTCAAGGCATAGGCTTATTTCTCTCTGCTGAGAATGCAAACACCTGGTGGTCAGAGTGCTAGCTCCTGGGATTTGGATGTTGGGATCTTCAGCTCTTTAACCCTTGGCAACTCTATTTTGAACTCTTGCAGCAAGAACCAACACATCAGTCCTAGAAGAAGAACAATGAGAATGCCCCTTGGAAGCAATGATGGCTAGACTGCATCTTATGTGTTTTGGACACGTTGTCAGGAGGGACCAATCCCTGGAGAAGGACATCATGTTTGGGAGTGTGGTGGGTCAAGAAGAAAAGGAAGATCCTCAACTACATGGATTGACAGTGACTGCAACAATGGGCTTAAACATAAAAAGGATCGTGAGCATGGCACAGTGTTGCGGAGTGTTTCATTCTGCACTACTTAGGGTCCCTATGAGTCTGACCTGAATGATGGCACCTAACAACTGTAACAACAATAATAACCACAAAAACAAGCAACAGGGGCTTGTGGTTCTTGTATCCCCACCTTCAGGTCTTCACAGCCCCTGGTCTTGCAGAGTCCCAACTTCTCTGCCACATCTCGCCTTCTCCACGTTCCCTCATCCTTTGTAGTCAGTCACTTTCAGGAGCTCTTCAGCCACCTCTAGTGTAGCCGCACAGAGCTGTGGGCACTGGAACCCTTCCCTGTTGGTGGCTCTCTGCAGTTCTTGGATGATGTTGGTGTCAAGCTCTGAGATATGGGTATCAGAGTCCTTAGCTGCTAGTGATTCTCTGGAACTCTGGCTCCCTCCTCACTGTGACTGCTGCTGTTGGGGCTGGAAGACCTCAGAATATTTCCTGCTATATAAGCAGTGTGCTCATGTCAGTCTATCTATGAAGAAGATCCCAAGTAGCCTAAAAGCCATTCGGCGGGGAGCCTTTATTGGGATCTAATTTGTCAAAACTGGGGGTAGTGCAAATTCTTAGCAATATTTAACAGCACTTAACTCCTCATCTGGGACTGGAATTTAGCTCAGTTGATTGAGTGCTGGTCTGCAGTCTCTGAGGCCCTGAGTTCAATTCCCAGCAATGGGAATTCCCAAAACAATGGGAGAAGGACGTGGCAATCCACTCCTCAGGCATTGTGAGCCCTACAAGAGTTACTATGTGTCAGAAATGACTTGACGGCACCTAAGAACAACAACTCCTTCCCTAAATATGCTTAGGGAGAGTTGAATCCTTGTATCTGTGTCACTCTGAATCTTCAAATAGACCCATCAACCATTTCCAGACCCTCTGTAGTATTATGAGAGCAGGCCTGCCTTCCTAGAAGCCAGGAGGGAGACATGGGTACCAATAACCCCAGAGGAAGGCCTGAGGACCTCAGTCTTGGCTCTGGAGCTCTGGCTGGAGTCCATTATCTGCCTCTCTTCCTGCTGTGCTTTGGATATGGTTTGACTGTGCCCCCCCAGTTTTGTGTGCTTGGAGTTTGGTCGTCTATATAATGATTTCAGAGTGATGGAGCCTTTAGGAGATGACTAGATCATGAGGACATCACCCCACCTGGTAAAGATTAATGTAGGTCTTAGAAGACTGGGCTAATTCCTGTGGGAGTGGGTTGTGAGATGTCTGGACTGTCACTCTCTCTTGCTTCCTTGCTCTCACAATGCCCCTCTGCATGTGGCTGGTTCCCTTCCCACTTCTCTGCCATATGGTGACACACACAGATGCTGGCACACTTCTGTTTGACTTCCAGACACAAGCATCATAAATCAAATAAACATCTTTTCTTTATAAAGTACCAATCCTCAAGCATTTTGGATGGACTCTGCAGTTCATACCTCTCTGGGGCCTTGTCTGCTGATGAAGAAGTCTTAGGCATCAAGGAAAATGGACAAGAGTCTTTGCACAGAATTAAAAAGTGGCCCAGAATGAGCTCCCTTAATGACTGGTGAAGCTGGCAATGTTCGGTAGCTAGTTTAGGCACTAGCAGCCAATATGGAGGAAAAGGGGATTGAAAATGTCTCCTGGCATTCTGTGACAATGAAGTAGCCAAGGTATATCTTTGAGAATTCTGGAAGGACATTTTCGAATGGGTCTCCAACCATACCCAAACTCTTGGTCCGTTTACAAAGCAAAGACCCTAGGCCCACATCTCAGTAGGCACCACAGCAGGACACCCAGGGCTGATGTCATACTAGGCATTCCCTAGGTTGAATACAAACTAGAGGGAACCTACACCCAGTCTCTCACTCTTCTTCCACAAGCTCTTTCTCTTCCTTTGTCTCTCCAGTGACCATGTGATCGACTCCCTCTTCTCTCAGGCCACTACCTTCAATGTCTATCCAAGCCACTTTTCCTTCTAAAAGTCTGCTTAATTCCTCTGTCCTTTCTAGCATCTTTCCTTCCAAGAGCAAATAGTAAATCCTTATGAAGTTTCACCCTGGGAACACAGGTTTCTCCAAATCCTTTGCAGAGCTACCTTAGCTTCTCCAGGTCCCTCAATTTCCCCTGTAATTCTTTCTTATAATGGTATACTATTGTTAATAAGGGCTGGGGTTTAGTTCAGTTGGCGGGATTCTGCTCTGCACTCTCTGAGGCCCTGGGTTTGATCCCTAGTACTGCAAAATGGGAGCAGGATGGGGCAGTCCACTCCTGAAATCATCCCCACACAATTAGCCATTGAAAACCCTATGAGGGTCTTTATGAGTTGGACTCGACTCCGCAGCACCTAAGAATAACGACATCTTTAACAAACCTATTCTATACTCTCTACTCGCTTGCAGCTGTAACCCTGTGGCATCAGATCCCATCAGCTCTCAGAAGCTAAGCAGGGTTGGGCCTGGTTAGTACCTGGATGGGAGACCACCTGGGAACACCAGAAGCTGTATGCTGGGAGAAGGACCTAGCAACCCCCTCCCAAAAATTAATCTGCCATTGAAAACCCTATGAACAGCAGAGAAGCACTGACAATTGGGTTTCCCCTCTTGTACAGAGGGTCGCTATGAGTCTGATACCGACTCGACGGCTCCAAACAACAACAACAACATACTCTCTACTATAACTTCTGTTTTTGGTATAAATTATTTTATATGTCAAATACAAGGAGGGAGGTTTTGCTGCCAGATTCTTGGATTCTTGCTCTGGATCCCCCTACCTAAGCTCCCTCTGTCTCCCCAATGACAGTGACATGATGCAGTTGGTGACTAAAATGGAGAACTACCAGCCTCTGAGGACACTCACAAAGATAGATGTCCTAGGACTTCCCTGGCACGGAGTTACTCAGAGGGCAGGAATGGTGCCCACCTGTCCTTAGGGTTTCAGTCCAGACCCTGAGGCAGGTGAGGTGTTCAAGGCAGTCTTGTCAGGCCCGGACCAACACACTGTCTCCCAGGTCTTAAACTCATCCAAAGTCAGTTTTCTGTATGATCCTGCGGCTCCCTGCAGTGACTCAGGTATGGCTTCGACTCCTTTGGTTTCCATCTCCAAGTTTCAGGAGCTTATTGGATTTGTAACCAAGAGAGGTGGGGAGCAGTGACACCATGAAGCACTAGTGACAGTGATGGGACAACAGGAAATGTGGATCAGGATGTAGCCAGTCAGAAAATTCACTTCCAATTGCATTTTAGGCAGAGATACAACTACTACTCTCCCAAAGTCAACTGAATCAGGATAAACATCTCTGGCAATTTGCTCCTGTGGTGGGGCACTGTCCTTGCTGACTTTCCCTTGGGCCTGGGGAAGCCACATGCATTGAGCCCTTGCCCACAGGCACTGGAGCTCCTGGAAGGTATGAGGGCAGGACCCAGGGTACCTGAGGTTTATAAAGCAGCAGACACCCTGCCTTGAGCAGAGCATCCCAGCAGTGAACACCATGAAGGGGACTCTGCTTGTGCTGGCCTTGCTGATGACTGGAGAGCTGAGCCTCCAGACAGGTGATATTGGGAGAGGGGGAAGAGATGGCCTTCCTGGCCCTGGCCCCACACTATCTCCCCCATCCTCCCGTGGAGATCTCCACACTTTGTTTTGGGTTGGATCTAGGGAGCATCTGGGAGGCCACCTGCAGGAGTCTTGTGGAAAACCTCTGAAGCCCTCAGCCTGGAATGGGAGGAGAGGCCTGGTCATGGAGGGGTTGTTAGTTGTGTTTGTAGGTGGGGAGAGTGAGTCCAGAGGTGGCACTTAGGTGAAGGTCAGACACAGGGAGGCTGGTGTGCCTGGGGAAGAGCTCAGCATAAAGGGTCTTCAGTCCCAGCCCCTCACACTGCTTCCCCTGTTGGGACCTCAGCAGAATGTGCTGTGTCTGCCATGGGAGCCTCCTGGGGGACGGCAGGGCTCCATGCACATTCAGTCTGGAGACGCTGGGCACAGGTGATGGTGGAACCTGAACCCCCTCACCCCTCCCACCCTGGGGCTCCCTTAATGGGACATTTTCCTGTGTGTTTTCAGCAGAAGCCTTCTTTCTTTTTAATGAAGTCTTCAGCATGCAGCTCTGTGGAACCCACAGAATTGTCTGCGGTTCTTGATGAGGCCCATGCTTCTGAAGAGGAAAAGGCAGCCTCAGCAAAAATTTAAGGATGCTACAGAGAGGGAGGAAGTAAAGTGGTGGTTCTTGATACACTGGCCCTGGTAATTCCCTCTTTATGTCTTCCACCCCTCCCCATGTGTAGCCCTTGGTAGAAGGCTGTGTAGAAAGCACGACACTTTGCTGTCCCTTAGAGTCATATCACAGGCAGCAAGAAGCCACGAGCACATCCGGCCTGCTCTGCTGCCACCCCTGATCCTATAACACCAACTTGCTCAGACACAAGTGGTAAGTGGAGAATTCTGTCAGTGCAACCTAGAAAGTGGGTCGAGGCTGTGGTTCATCCCTGGGTTGGGGAAGCAGGGGGAACAGAAGTAGAATTTCCCCCTTGGCAGCCAATAAAGTATCCTTAGTCCCACTGCTGCTGAGGTAGGAGTCATCAGCTCTATTTCTGGAGCTGTCTGAGGTCTGGTATTAGCAGTGTCACCTCCAATAATGCTGCCTCTGTGGCTCCCCCAGTGGCTCAGGTGGAGCCTCCTTCCCTCTGTTTCTTCCCAGAGCTATGATCTTCCAATCCATGGCTCTGGTGTCTGAGGAGTTGAGGGAGCCTGGACGTCTGGGCAACTGCTTGCAATGGATGCTCTACATACCTCCTGAAGGTGTTTGTTTTATCTTTTTCAAACCAGAATTCTGAATACAACTTCATAGAGTTTGAACAGTCAGTCTCTCAATGGATCATTTCCAGATTGCTATTGTTTTGCAATATGGAAGTGTTTCACAAAAGGGAATTTCTTGTGCCAATGTACATACACAGGGCCCACAAGTTTGTTTACAACATGTCTATAATGTCATCATCCATCAAAAACTCCTCATCGATGGTCTCATGCTCAGGAGATGTCACAAAAAACTGGTCTCAGCCACCTTCTCCTCCTGCAGACCCAGTTCCCACCACACCCTCTGGAGCCTTCTTATCAGCTTCCCTCTGTACCTGGAGTGGTTGTTCAGAAACTCTTTTCATGGCATATGGGGTAGATCTCACTCTCCAAAGGTGGGCTCACAGGCCAAAGTTTGTTGCTGGGGACAAATCAGAAGCACTGAGAAGTTTCCTTCTCTGTGGCTGAGAAATGAGGTGATCTGGGGGAACTGGACAAGCCTACCCAAGGTTCAGGAACTAAATGGAGCCACCTGTGTCGCTTCTTGTCTTTCTGTGTCCCAGCTCAGTATCACCTTCCATCCACCCTACTTATCAGAGTCCTCTGTGTCCTTTCTGATGGATGATATCAGGCCTGTACTTTCTCTGCTTCCAAAGATAATCATTAGCTTGGAGAATTGGATCTTTGCCACAGCAGCCTGATCTGAATGCCATCTTCACACCCTGTTCTCTTTTGGAACTGAAGTTGGAATCAAGACACCTGTCCCCCCCTGATTCAGTCTTTATTAGGCTGACTCTAATAAAACACTCTGAGCCCAGCCATGTGTGTTTGTGTGATGTCTTTGTGTGTGTGAAACCTGGGGAAGGTTTTGGGAGATGATAAGGACATGCCTGTTCACTCAGTGCATGGGGACAATATTTGGGCAGAATTGGGGTAAATCTATGCCCTGCTGGTATCTCCACAGTGATTGGGGAGCCTTCTTATCTTTCTGGGGCTGTGAAGTGGAGATCATGTGAGGATTAAATAATGTGCATATAACTGTAGGCTTCACCAGCCTGCAAGCATAGAAATAGAGGTAATGGCAGTAGAGAGCCGATGGTGGCTTCTGGCCCCTATCACCATTGCAGGGTCTTTAGCCAGTCTTGGCTGAGTGACACAGGACATGACTTGGCATGATGGTCTGGTTTTCCTGGTCTCCTGGTGGCCTTCACCATTACTTATTAGGATGATACATCCTAGGAGGCTGGCCATCTTCAGGGGCATCCTCTACCACTCTGCACTTAAGTTCTGTCCTTGGGTCTTGGAACCCTCACAGCTGGGACTGAGAGGATGGGGGAGTGTAGAATGGGTATCAGAAGCTCTTCTGGAATAATGCTGGTGTCATAGGAAGAGCTCAGGCTCTGAGGTCTTACTTGTCAGATAAGGCCTTTGAGATGGTTACTCCTGGGTGCTATGTTCTGTATGTGTTACATGGGGCTGGAAGTAGTTTGTGTGCTGGAATAAATACATCACATGGTGAGGGGAAAAGACAAGGAAGGGTGAAGGGAGATGGAGATGGAGATGGGGAGTGAAGAAGGATGGAGTGAGGGAGGGGGGAGAGAGAAAGAAAAGGAGGAGAAGAAAGAGAAGGAGGAGGAGGAGGAGAAGGAGAGGAAGAAATGAAGAAAAAGAGGGGGAATAGGGAGAGGGAGGGAGGGATGGTGTGGGAGAGAGAGGAGACTTGACAGCACCCAACAACAGCAACAACAACAACAACAACAACAACAACCACCACAACAACAAGACAATGTAGAGTGTTGCACATGCTATACATATCCTGTATCATTGAGCTACATTCTTAGGCTGGAATTCACCTTTATACCAAGCCCACTCTCACAAGAAGGGACCCACTTCTATTATAATGAGATTAATTCTCTCATAAGAGCAGAGTCCTCATGACACAATCACTCACCTCTCAACACTGGTGCCCTGGGGATTATCTTCCTAACACATGAACTTTGAGGTCCACGTTCAAACCACAATACCAGAGTGTTGCAGTTAGCTTGTGCGTTGCTATGGCAAAATATCTGACAAAAAAATTATTTGAGAAAAGATTGATTTTGGCTCATGGTTTGGCACAGCTGAGCCCATCATGGTATGAGGCACAGTGATGCAGCTGAGGCAAAGCCTGTGCTGGAGGACTTCACATCATAGCATCAGGAAGCACAAAGAGTGAGGGAACTGGGATTTTTTTCCTAAAACTTTCAAATGCGCACTCCCAGTGACTTAATTCTGACAGCTATACCCCATCTTCCAAAGTTTCACAGCCTCCACAAATAGAGGCACCACTTGAGGACCAAGTATTCCAATCTATGTTCTTTGGGGAACATTTTAGATTCAAACCATCACTCTGCCCTGGCCCCCAAAGGGCATCTCATAATAAAAAGTACATTCAGTCCAAACTTCCAGAGTCTCCAAAGTCTTAATTGTCCTAACACTGCTCAAAAGTCCAAGCCCAAAGTTTCTCTGGAAATTTAAGGAAAACCTAGTCTCTGCCTCTGCAAAATAAAAAACAAAACAAAACAAGTTATATCCTTCCAACATATAATAACACAGATAAAAACCTTCCCATTCTAAATGGGAGGAATGGGGGCACAACAAAGAACAGTTGATCCAAACTAAGATCAAAATCTTTCAGGGCACCCATAATTAAGTAGCTCCAAGTCAGCATGTGACACACACAGAGTGTCATTATCTGGGCTCCAATAGGGTTGAACAGCCCCACACCTAGGGCCTTGCTGTTTGCAGGCCATGCAGCCCACCTAGGATAGTTCTACTTGTTGCTGGCATCTGCAACATCCATGGCAGCTTAGGCTCCAACTTCAAGTCTTTGTACACAGGCCCTTCAAAGGGCCTCTTCATGGAATCTGACCCTGGTACCCATTGCCTGATCTGGTAGGCTATTTTCTAGAACATGTTTTGGCAGCTTCCATAACCCCTTATCTATTTTATTCTGCATGCCTGCAAAACCAGTACCATGTGGATGATGCCAAGGTCTGTTGCCAGCTCAGGCAGGAGCTGGGCCATATTGGCCCATGCCTTCTGTAGCCTATGTGTGCCTGGGCATCTGGATGTGGAAAAACACTTCCCTAGTAAGCCCATTCCAACAGAGAACCCAGGAGGCACTTGTTTGTCAGACACTCTTTATTCAAAGGAAAGTCATCTAAAGGAGTTTCCATTTTTACAGCCTACAGCCTCTGGTGGGTGGGGTATGACCAACTCTTGCTTTTCCTATTCTTCCAAGTGCAAAGTGCTTGGCTTTTCTTTAACTGTGGCTATCTCTTTCATGACCACAGCCTCCTTGCCTGAACTCAACTTGTCTGTGGTTTTCATTTATTTTAATTGATTATTATTTTTTGTGGTAGTAAGGAACTGAACCCAGGGTGTCAAATATACTTCTGCCTGCACTCTGCCCACAGTTTTTCCTTTAGTGCCTTTTTTACTTTTTATCTTGAGACAGTGTCTCACTAAGTTACACAGGCTGCCTCAGGCCTTGAACCTGTGATCTTCCTGTGTCTGCCTCCCACATTGCTGGGTTGATGAGCATGAGCCACCATGTCTGGCTTCATCTGCAACTTGAAACACACAGATTTTATGACCTACTTTCATATTTAAAAAATCTTTCTCTTATGATTTTTTCACATTTTTCCAGCACAAATCCAAGTACAAACAGCTAATAATGGCCAAGCCATACCCGCAGTAATTTTCAAGAAATAGATGCAGCACCAGAGGTGTGAACATGTTTATGCCAACAGATTTGGAAAACAGCTACCTGGCGAACTGACTGGAAGAGATCCATATTTGTGCCTATAAGAATAGGGGATCCAAATGAATGTGGAAATTCAGACAATATCATTAATATCACACACAAGCAAAATTTTACGAATGATCATTCAAAAGCAACTGCAGCAGTATATAGACAGGGAGTTGTCTGAAAATCAAGCCAGTTTCAAAAGAGGGTGGAGAGCCCAGGACATCAGTGCTGATGTCAGGTGGATATTAGCCAAAAGCAGAGAGTATCAGAAAGTTGTCTCTCTATGTTTTATTGACTATGCAAAGGCATTTGATTGTGTGGACCATAACAAATTATGGATAACACTTCAAAATATGGGAATACCAGAGTTCCTAATTGTTCTCATGAGGAATCTATACAGGAACCAGGAGGCAGTTGTTCAAATAGAACAAGGAAACACTGCCTGGTTTAAATGTGAGAAAGTTTTGTATCAAGGCTGTATGCTTTCACCATCTCTCTTCAATTTATATGCTCAGCTAATAATCGTAGAAGCTGGACTTTATGAGGAAGAATGGAGCATCATGATTGGAGGTAGACTCATTAACAGCCTGCGATATACAGAACACTATTGAGAAGGATGGGAGAAGGACCTGGCAATCCACTCCCGAGGCAATATCGAAACAGTCAGACATTGAAAACCCTATGAGGGTCACCATTAGTCAGATACCGACTCAATGGCACCTAATAACAACAACAACAACATGCAGAAGGAAATTGCTATCCCAATCCTGAAACAACTAGCCATTAAAAACCCTTTCAATAGCACAGAAACATTGTCACATACAGTGCCAGAAAATGAGCCCTTGAGGTGGGAAATCACTGAAAAGACCACTGGGGAAGATTTACCTACTGAAACTTGAGTTACCTTAATGACAACAAGGGAGCAAAGCCACAGGAATCTCCATTTTCTGATATGGTAGGGCTGAAAAGGAGAAGGAAGAACTGAAAATATCCAATAATGATTGGAAGGTGAAGTGCACATAATATCAATCTAGGAAAATTAAAAATCATCAAAACACAAATGGAACCCAAACCTCAAATTTCTAGGCATCAGTGAGAAAAATTAACTGGGCTGTCACATTTTGAAACGTAGTATAGTCTAGTATGCCAGATATGCAAAAATAAAGTGAATTGGAGCTGCATTCATCACCACATATGATATTTCAACATCTGTTCTGAATTGCCATGCTGACACTAATACAAAAATATCCATATGCCTACAAAGAAGGTCTGTTAATATGATTAATATTCAAATTTATGCAACCACCACTGAGGCCACAAATGAAGGTAGAGAATATTTTTCACCAGCTTCTGCCTTGTGAAATAGATTGATCGTAAACCTGGGATGCACAGATAATTATTGGTGACTGGAATGCAAAAGTTGGAAACAGAGAAGACCCAGTAGCCAGAAAATACCACCTTGGTCCAAGAAGTGATGCTGGAGATATCATCATAGAATTTTGTCAGGTCAATTAAATTTTCATTGTAAATATATTTTTGCAATAACACAAATGGCAAATATACACATAGAAGTCAGTAGGTGGAATATACGTGAACAAAATTGACTACCACTGTGGAAAGATATGATGGAAAAGCTCAGTATCAATAGTCAAAACCAGATCAGGTGCTGAATATGGATCTGACAATCAACTTCTCATATGCAGATTGAAACTGATACTGAAGAAAGTTAGAACAAGTGTATGAGAACCTAGGTATGGCCTTGATAGTACCCCACCTGACTTCAGAGATCACCTCATGTACAGGTTTGCTGTGTGATATACTAATGATCAAACACCAGATGAGTTATAGCATGACATCAAAGACATCAATGGT